>JAOXNN020034379.1:0-37314 GCA_028571205.2 Hydropsyche betteni | reverse complement strand
TGCATTTGCAATCAACCTTATGTGTGGAACGCCTAGGCTTTCGAGTGTCAACTAATTTGTTCCACAATTTTAAATACTTTAAATTCCACAATCTCTATTTTTACTTCTACTTGTACTTGCATCCAATCATTCGCCTGGAACTCTTTATACGCTACATGTAATCTGAACTGCAGTTAAGTAACTAACGCATTAGGGCCTACCAACTCCAGCAACAATGGAACTTGTGTATGCTAGGCAAGCTATACATGGATAACCCAATCATATACTTGTGTGAATGTAACAGGATCCACTAACTGTAAAACGATACTATACTCAACTGGTAAATCCGATTCTGTTAGCACATGCTAGTGCTATTAAAATTGCTTTTGGAATGGTTCTCACTGCCTTCCAGACTGCACGACTGTTGTAAGCTCCTAGTTCTAACCAGGTTAAGGACTTACATGCAAATGTCTCTATGGATTTTCTTGGAAAGCTGATACCCGCTAGTGTCTACTAAATTGCACTCTACTTGGAGGTATTCCTATTCAAACTTCAAACAAGAAATGTGATTGTCAACCTGGACAAGAGTGGAACGTGATGTAGCTCAGATGCTAAAATATCAGTTGCTCGGTAAATAGTTCAATACAGGCGCAACAGAACAATGGTCTTTCAGTGTTTAGTTACCGAGCAGCCACCCTTTTTGTGGCTATGGTGATGCTGCTAACGATGTGATGGCTATTTGTGTTATTTATTAGCACTACTCTCAATACTTGGTAATTAATAACGGAACAGTTTGAAATTCATGATATCCGCTCAACAGTTCAGTGCCCACCATCAGCACCAGCCCCACGGAGCCTCCAAGCCTGTGGACGAGGTGGCCAGGTTCAAGCAGGAGTTCATGAGCCAGTTCTACGACAACACAGGCCAGCTCAAGCCAGATTTCAAAAAGGTCGCCTTCAACGACGGGTCTGAGTACGTGGGACAGATGGCAGAAGGACGCCACGGCCGAGGAGTCTACACCTACAGCAACGGCGACGTCTATCTCGGGTTCTGGAAGGACGACAAGTTCCACGGAGATGGGATCTACCTGTTCACAAGGGGCGACAAGTACCAGGGCAAGTTCGCAGAGGGAAGGAAGCACGGACGAGGCAGCTACCAGTGGAAGTCAGGAGCCATCTATGAGGGCGAGTGGCTCAAAGACAAGAAGTCAGGGTTCGGGATATTTTACTACTGCAGCGACGAGAAGTACGAGGGGAGCTGGCTTAACGGGGAAAAGCACGGCAAGGGCACCTACCTGTACCGGAACGGAGACAAGTACATCGGAGAGTGGGTCAAGAACAAGAGGAACGGCAACGGGGTTCTGCAGTACACCTCGGGAGCAGTCTACGACGGAGAGTGGGTGGACGACAAGGCGTCGAACAAGGGCGAGATCATCTATTCCAACAAAGACAAGTACGAGGGAGTCTTCCTCAACGGCAAGAAGCACGGCCGAGGCATCTATCACTACAACTCGGGAGGAAAGTACAGGGGAGAGTGGGTCAACGACAAAAAGCAGGGCTACGGCGTCATGGAGTACGCCAACAGCGACAAGTACGAGGGCAACTGGAAGAACGGACAGAGAGACGGCAAGGGAGTCTACGAGTATTCCAACGGAGACACCTACGACGGAAACTGGGTCGCTGACAAGAAGGAAGGAACAGGCGTCCTCTAAATGGCGACCGGAGACAAATACGAGGGCGAGTGGGCTGACGGAAAGAAGAACGGCTCAGGTACTTTGCGATTAATCAAGGTCTCTACCTCTTCGCTAATGGCGATGTGTACGACGGCCACTTCGTGAACGGCAACAGACAGGGTCCTGGCATTTACACGTGGGTCGACAAGTCCTACTACAACGGCGAGTGGGAGAACGATCGCATGAACGGCAAGGGAGTGTACGCGAACAGCGAGGTAGAGCTGGAGGGGTTCTTCGAGAACGACAACTTCCTGAGACCTCTGAATTAGGACGCATGATTATATCCGCGGATAGATATATAAAGTAATATCACATGATCAGCCTGAGAGAAGGCAGCTCCGGGTCGATGGCTAGCAGCTCCTCTGTCCTGAAGGAAAGCTGCCTCCTCACCTGCTTATCGGGCTAGATCCCCAGAGACTCCAGGATCAATGGAAGGAATTTTCGATCTAGGGCTTCATATTCCCTATCCCTCAGTAGGCTTTCCACTGCTGAGAGCACATCGCACTCCAGCACGAGGTCCAGTCTGCGCACCTCGTCGACCAGTCTTTCGACCATTTCGGTGCTGAGCTCGACATTTTCCATTTATCGATTCTGCGCCTGTCGATTCTCGATTGACGCTTCTCCCGAAACAAGCTCCTCCTCTGACGTTTTGCTCTCGACTCTGTCGCTGGCTACCGTACTGACGGAGCTCCGCTTGGTTTAGCTTCGTGGCATGGTCTTCCTCTAGAGTTTGTAGTTTCCAGGGGAGTCTCTGGTGAAGTCCTTGTTTTGGAAGCAGCACTCGCTGCTACTCGGACAGCGTATCTTGTGGAAGTCGTACATGTTGAGCTGACGCACGAACGACGAGAAACGGGCGTGTCGGAAGTACAGAGGGAGTATTTGACTCTCGAAACGACCCACGTCGAAAATGGCAAAGGACTGCCCGTCGGCGTCCCAGCTGACGACATCCCAGTTGGACTCGTTGGACAGTATGTCGAGCAGTCTCCCAGGGAACGTAGCCTGCTTTGTGTGTTTGCTTTTTGTCATGACTAATTTATAATGTCAGTTTTGCATTCCCTGCTAAATTTCACTCGTATTCAGCGATCAACTGTCAGTAGCCAGTCACTGTCTCATCCGCACTCGACACTGCGTCCCGCGTCCTGTGCCCTCCTCAGCATCATCCTGTGCTTGATGTCTTCGCGCAATCGTCGACGGGCTTCCACTCTCAGGCAGAAACGTTCGATTTACTTCGACTTCTGTTCGAGTTGTTTCCTAAGTCAGCAGCACAGCTACCTGAACTCCAGAGACATCTACGAGTATGTGGCGCCCTCAGCGTTTTCGCACTCCAGCTCCTCGATCGTGTTGTTGGTGTCCTCGATCCGAAAGTCCGTTGTCGGCTATTATCGGTATTCCCGACTGGTAGGAAGACACTCGAAGCCCTCGTTCGAAGGCGGTGTCCTTTCTGCATCTACCGCCATGAAGCTGTTTTCCTTGCTGCCGATGGGTATGCTGTTCCACACTGGTTCCTCCTATTATTGGTGGTGGCAGCTGTAAATATTAATCCGATCGAACACGTTGATATCGAAAGTGCTGCTCGAAGCCGACTCCAGCTTCTGAGCTGTTTTCAGTTCTGGGCCGTCGAGGTCAGACCAGCGAGGAGTTCTTTCAGTGAGGGGCTTGGAAGAGTATTCGGCTGGGGGCTGGTTTTCCTGCACACTGGAGTTACTAGTCTTAAGGATAGGAGCACGATGCAGCTTTTTTGCCATCATCTCGATCTGATACTGTCTAGCCTACTCCTCGATCTGGCTTCGTTGCCTGCTGACAGAGGACAGCTGCTACTAGTAGTTGCTTTTTGGGTCGGATAGGCTCCCATCAAAAGAATTCTGAAGTGGGTTGCGACTCTGCGAGTCCTTACTAGACTCCGAGCGACAGGGAGACTGGAGAGCAGAGTCAGGATAAATAGGATTATTCTTCTTGTTAGAGTCCACCAGAATAGAGCAGGGCAGCATCAGCTCAGGTAAATCTCCCAGCTCCCTCCTAATTAAGTTCTCTAATATTTATATCTTTCTACTCTTCTGAAGTGACTCTATCTGAAATTTTTACAGCATATTCTGCATCTCCCCTACACTCAACTAGCGATTTGCTGTAGGTTGATTTTTAATCTTTCGAGTAAATATACCAAATCTCAGGGTAGAGAGCGTTTAGGATAAGTTGCTTATGTGAGGAGAACACGCCACTATCATGGTTGTTTGAGAATTACCTCCAACAGACTACTGCAGTATCCTTGTTAGTTTTGACTATCGATAGGGAATATGCTGAGCTTTTGATTCAGAAAGTGCTTTTATAACTTTTCCCAAGGTCGTTAAACTGGTATTTATTTTGTTCGTCTCTTGAATGGACTTGCTATCTGATCCCGATCTCCCCACCTTCTCCGACCCCGCCAAATCTACAAGATAAAGCTTTCCCGACTTCCCATCATTAGTTTAAAGGTCAGTCTGCTAAATAGTGAGTATAACAATTAAATGAGAACGAGAGGACCGTTAGTTTTATTTGGTAGTTGCCGTTATCCTCTGTTCATGGGCAACCTCCACCAATTTGGAAAGTTCAGCAGCAGACTCCACAAACTCTTCTGTAACACCCTCTATACAAACTCCTTTTTTGAGCTGGGATCTAATTTTAAGGTCTGTTTTGCTGTAATCCAACAAATCCCTGACCTTCTCCAAGTACAACTCTACGATAGAGACTTTTATAGAGAATCGGATGTTCGGTGGTGATAGATGGATCTACTCGAATATGTGTTCAATCTATATTATTTTATGTGTGTACTGCGCGAGGTATTATGCCTCTGCTCTATGAATGGTGCAGAGAGGGAGGTCCATACATAGTATAAGTCTTACCACTGGCAGTCTGTCCATAGGCGAAGATAGTGCCGTTAAATCCCTAGAATATACCCCTAACAACAGGGTAAGCAGCCACCTCATAGACGTTCCGCTGGGTAGCATCTACATCCAGAACTCCATCAAACACAAAACTGAGTGTATCTCCCTCCTTGTGGCCCTTGACCGAAACCCTATTGTTATGAGTTTTGAGATGGGTAGGTTTCGCCGAAGTCAATATCTCTTTCGAACTGAGCGGTCTAAACCTAGAGTAGACTTTGATGTTAGATTAAACACTACGGCTACTGTCCATCTACTGCTTTTATAGATAAATTAACTAATACCGGATATAACTTGCATTAATTTAGCGCTTGTATATTTATAAATATTAAATGTCCGTCAAAAGTAATTCATCTTAGAACAAAGAGGTCACAGTACCCTTTGTCTATGGATCGATCGCCTTCCCCCTGTCAAAGAAGCTTGGAGAGTATACCCATAAATGGATATGCTATCTACGGGGAGTAGACGGAGAGAACCTATCATGGCTGATTAGCAAAGTTATATTCCATCTGCATCCTTCCTGTGGTAACCCAGTAAGATAAGTTAATAGCTTTCCCTTCTAAATACAGCAGCAAGGTTGGGGAGAGTTCGAAATCCAGCTAGACGTACATTTGACCCTGCCCAAATACCCAGTTATTCAATTGATGCACCAACTCAAAGTAGGAATGTAGTTATGCAGCTCCACCATAATCATCTGTCAGGTTCACAAGTGAGTAAGAAACCACTGTGCTCGGAAGCCTACGATGAATTCGTCTTTCCAGTAGCTGATGTAATAGTGAGCTAACTCAGTAATAGCTTCTAGAGATGGTGGCCAAACGCTAATAAAACCTTAAACCTAGCAGCTAAATGGAACAGGAGCTTCCTCCCGAACTTTAGGATACATTTACCCCCGATGTCCCCCTCAACACAGTCACTAACTATTCGAGGTACTTTATGAAATTCGACGCAAACGATCATAGGGTTCGACTGGAAGACGCGATAAAATTCATAAACAGCCAGATAGGCTAACTAAAGAAGCAGATGACCCAGGTGGACGTGGAAGTAAATAAATTGTTCGAGGAGCTGAGTAACAATCGCAACGGTTGATTCTATTGTGTGATACATATGTCAATGCTTTTTGAGGACTGGCAATACTTCCTACCACTTTCTTAGGTTCTCTTAGGCGTTTGGAGGACTGAACACAAAGGTTTCATCGTTCTACCAATAAGACAAGTTCTTCGTCTTGGCCAGCACAGCCAGTTAAATTTATGAACGCTTTTTAGCATATCGTTCTTTGTCGAAGTTGGCTAGTGGCAATTCCAATCCTGGTGCTGTCTGTCTGAAGTACATCTGATATTTGAAGTTGGCTATCATAATAAACGGTATTACCGACCAGCAATCCCAGTAAAGCTGCGTATCCAGTGAAGTAAGGTCCAATAAAATAGGCTCCCAGTCCAGCTGCGAATATCATGTGCCCTGTAAGATGAGCTATAAGCTATCGTTCACGCCCACCACTCAAATACACCCACTTCCATACTGTCCAGGCCACCCCAATCAACGCTCCATGGAGAGCAGTACCCTTAATGTTTCTAATATTATAAGTGGGATCCCTTATCCTCCTAACAAAATGAAATTTCTTCTCAACCTATTGCCGATAGAAAGAGTTGAATAAACCAACACCAAACCCAATAGCAGCTCCAGTTAGTGCGTTTACAAAAAACTTTGCCATGTCATTATGAGAGTCAGGGCTGAGCAACTGGTCCATAACCTGCTCTGCTACTGTTTAGGTTGCACGTATATGATGTTTGTGACTTTCAGCTTCAGCTCCATGGTGATCTCTGCCAATTTCGTTTTAGGTGTAGTGTTTTAAAGGGCGGACAATCTCAGGATCTGCCCTTTAAGTTGATTGAAATCTCTGCCGAAACATATTGAGATCTATAATTAATTGCCATCGCATATGCTAGGAAGTTTAGTAAGGGTGGCATACAATTTCAGTAGGAGGGTCAGAACGAGGGGTACCCTCACCCAAACAACTACCTAATCTTAAGCGAAATAGACTAAGGAGTATGATGATGCCTTCATTACGCTGGATAAAATAGGAGAGAATAACCCACCTACCAATAAACTTGTTAAGGAAATACAGAGAGAGTTGATGTATCCTGGAGAAGATAAATATCCTTAAAGGTTGGTTAACAGAATACAAAAGGGGGCTGTCTGGGGCTTGGGTGGACAACTCATCCAATTCGCTCGGAAGCTCAATCGCGGTGGAGTGAAAGCTAACGTAAATTCTGTCAAGGAGTTCCTCTTAGAACAACAGACTAAGGATATCTATGTGCATGATTTCGGACCAGTTCAACCTCATATTCCACAGTGGGGTATCATCGCTACAGCATACTCAAATAGGCACTGCTACAAAGTTGGAAATGAGCTCAAGAGAGCTTTCAATTAAATAAGAAGCAAAAGAAGCAGTAAGAAGCAGTACCCTGCTCTAATGATGGGTAGGAAGGACGATGAATGGGTGTTGGTGTAGTTCGCTGATATAACTGTACACATAATGACGGAAGCATAACGCAAATAGGTGGATTTGTAGTGGCGCTGGAACAACCCACCTTCATAATAGGTGATGTAGAAGTACACCAGGATGACAAAATACAAATCGAGAGGGTTCTTCTAGCCCCTAAACGACGATTGAAGTACTACCTGTAATACTTTCCATATCTCATATTTGTATATTTGAATTATCCAGACATACTACTATCAGCCTCCAACAGATATTCCATGTTTTAGAGTTAAGTTAAAAGCAAGCGTTGCCATTTCGAATATAGAATTATGTAAAATAACTCTTCAGAGAACAAACTCAAAAAGAGGATCTATCTCAACTACAGTCAGAAAAAGGAAGGCAGGAATGCTGATACTTCGCACAGACTGTCAGACAAATTGTCGAATACTCTCCTGATACCCAAGATCTATGCCGAGACACATCGAAAAGTAGAAGCAGCTAAGTCTACGCTCAATTTTAAGGAAGGACGCATACTTGTCGAAAATGGACGTTAGAAAAGGGATATCGTCCAAAGGGAAGGACCTCGAAGCTTAATCCGCTAACCCATGTAACCCATCGAATCGAATCAACTCACCCAGTAAGCCCGTACCCTCGTCTAAGCCCAAAAGTTGATGTAGAGTCAGCGAATCCGCGCAAAGAAAGGTTAGGACCGTAATCTCACTCCTATGAACATCTTCAGTTTTTTCTAAACTTTCCCAGAAATGCAATTAGATTTTTTCTATCTCAACAAATACTCTCATCCCTACGATTACAGAATAGTGCCCTTTGGAGAGCGCAACCCTAACGAATACATGACTATCAGCTGTAAGGGAGTCACTCAGTTCTTCCATGGGGAGGCTTACTTCATGACTAGGGATGACTGGCTCAATGAAGAGGCTATGTACCGAAAACTCCAGTAGATAGACTTCTTCAAACGATACAAGGTGAATAAGAACTTTAGGATATGGAAGAATATGATGAAGAGGCACTATATGAAGGAAATGTCAACATTACTCAGCGATAAACTATTTATTGCAGGGGGAGCTCAGTCTGCATTATTGAACATCCGAGGCCATTGTCTCCAGCTGGAGCAAGGTTGTAAGGTAGTCAGTTATTAAAACCACTAACCCTACAGAATAGAGGAGTTTAAGAGTCAAGTACAATAGTTTCAGAAGGCGGGATTCCTCAACTCAGTCAAGGAGCTCCAGCATAAGATAGTCGGAGATCTAGCCAAATCCATTGAGCAGTCTCTGGTGGCATACATGTAGTAGAACAATCTAGGAGATAACAAGCACTAAAAAGGCGAGTAAAGTAGTCCTCAGCAGAAGATGGACTACAGCAAATAAGCCCTTCTTCGTACCCACTACGGCAAAGTTGCTAGGCTCATCAAGCTAGTTGAGTCTCTGGTGCTCTCTTCTAAGATAAATATGATGGAAATCAACCTTAAATAGTTGGTGTAGGTGCTTAAAGCGATTAACAACGATAGGAAGGACCAGAAGGACTCGTGGTTACTGTGTAAACTTGACTGGAATGGGATGCTACTTCAGTTATCCCCCAACCGAAACTAAGTAAAAGATGCCTTTCACCACATAATTGACGGGGCTCTAAGCGTCCTCAACCAAGACAAGTTCTACCTGAGTCAACTGCCATAGTTCAAGAAGTACTCCAGCCAGTAGGAGAAGCCCTAAGCTAAAAAGGAGTAAAGGATAGCCCTTGACGATATCTGTCAATAGAGTGAAGATTATCACAGAAATGTTGGTAGTTTGTCGGAGGAGGTGGACATAGCTTTTGATAGGGTGGAGATTGAGGAGATGAAGATGATGGAGTTCGCTAACATCTACGAGAAGCATAGGAAGTGCCAGAACATGAATATTAGCGATATGAGTGCAGCGGAGTTGAGAAGAGTGATTTCGGAGTACAGGGAAGAAGACGTCAAGATGGACTCCATGCCCGAAAAAAGTTAACTCGGGCTGCTGCTACTTGACTTCTCCGATCTCAGACAGAGAATTCGAAGTGCCCCAGCTGTCTCCAGGTCTTGGTTATTAGAGAAGCTGCCCAATCTAGTTGACTAAAAGTCATCAATAATATCAGCATAAATCAAGGAGTTTACTATAGCTCTTAGTAATCCACCCGACGACGTTAAAAGCTTTGTGGTATACATTAAGGATGTCACTAGAGTGAGCAATGCTCTCGATACCTTGAGCAACGTTGCCAGAGAACTGATTCAATTGGTTGCTATGATGTAAGAACTTAGGCTCTCCAACATCTAGAAGCAAAAGATCAAAGTGAAGGAGGTGGTTGTTGGAGTCAACGCTCTCAGAACAAGAGTAGACGAAGCGAACGTCAATTACGACCAGAACCTGAACAAATTTCGTAAGGAACTGTAGCAGGCTGTGAGCAGAATCTAGAGCAATTTGTCTAAGATAATGTCGAAGTACGAGTAAATGCCCCTCAACCACAAAGACTCAGTCATCGGCACTATGATAGAGTACCTGGAGAGCGCCAGGTAACAAATCGATGGTCTCAAAAAGCAGGCAGAGGACACCAACAATTTATAGGCCTAGCTTAGTCTAAACAGAACTTAATTTACTAAACTACATGCCTTCTACAGAGAGTTCCAGCTAGTGCAAAAGATATGGACTGGTAGAAGGGACTGGAAGGAGGCAGTTGGGGGTATTCGCTCCTGCCACTTCTTACAGGTTAATGTATCGGAGCTTAAAGCCAAATACGACTAAGCGTTGAAGTTGGCCAGTATGCTAGTAAAGGAGCTCGAAGGTAACGAAGTAGCCAAACTATTCTATGATGAGGTTGTAGTGTTCTAATTGGTCATATCTACTCTGGGTGCACTACACGACCCTTATCTCAGAGAGAAGTAGTGGAGCGAGATCCCTCTGTATCTGTTCAAGTATAAATACCAAAGGGAATACGACCCCAGCATAGACTCTCTCGATCTCCTACCATTATACCATCGCTAAGACTGCATCTACACTGTTAACTGGTTTATCTCAGAGTAGGTATACATTTATCGAGACCAACTTCAGTATTTCGGAACGAAGGCAGCCAAAGAGTAAGAACTAGTGGCCATTCTCAAAAGCATCCGAACATACATGGATGACGCTGAACTCCTGTTGGTGTCTTCAACTGAAGGCAAAGAGGGAACCATGCTGGGTAATAACTAAAAGTTATTTGCGACTATTGATGAAAAGCTAATGACCATCAACAGTATTCTTGCTAGCAGGTATGTGTAGAATATTAGGCCGGGTGTGGAGTTACTCTCTAACCAACTTCGGTATCTCCGAGATCTATTTGATGAGATGATCGCCCATCAAGCCAACTGGTCTTACCTGTAACCCCTGCTCTCTAATGTCGCCTACTCATCGATCAACCTTCCGAAAGAGTTGAAGTAGTTTGCTGCCTGTGATTCTTTATGGAAGAGAACCTCCAGGACTATCCGCTAGAACCCATCCTTAAAGAAGATCGCTGAGGATATGAATTCACACATGCATATGAGGGTACTTGCCAAGAACAACGCCAGCTTTGAGCAGATAAGGAGGTCACTGGATGAGCACATCGACAAGAAGAGGGCGAGCTGCTCTAGATTCTACTTCCTGTCCAACGAGGAGCTGTTCTAACTGCTGTCCAGAGCGAGAAACCCTAGGGGCCTTGAACCCTACCTGACAAAACTATTTTAAAATGTTACTACTCTCATGCTGGATCAGTAGTTGCCGTCGGGCGTGTGCAACTTCACGGGAGAGCAGCTAGTTTTCAAGCCGTTTTCCCTACGTCCACAAGCATAAATAGAGTAGGTCGTCAGAGCCATAGAGTAACAAATAAAAAAATCGCTCACGTCTTTGATAAAGACTACTTACCCCAAATATTAAGATTAGCTGATGACTAAACCTGCTCTAATTGAAAGCGTCCCTTTTCAAGTAAGTACAATAACAGATTGGATCCTATGGACCAAAATCACTGAAGAGTGTTTCGAAGGTGAGACCCCTGTCTAGCAGATGGTAGAGTGGGCTGAGATACAAGCCCAGCAGATCGTTTAGTTTATTGCTCAGCTACGTAATCCAAAAGACCCTACCAATAAACTAGGATTATCATCCTTCATAATCCAGTCTATATACCTCAAAGATAAAACGTAGGCTATTTCTCGATCCCAAGCCCCAACAATCAATGACTTCGACTGGCAAATGGCAATAAAGTTCTACTATGGCCTGAATAGTCCAGAGGTGTACATGAAACAGTTCAACTGTAAAGTACCCTATGGCTTTGAATTTCAAAGTCTGAATTCACTAGCAGTGATTAGTCCTGAAGTGGAGAGGGCATGGTTCAGAATAAGAGGTATTACCGACCATAAATACTTCACTACATTACACGGCCCAGCATCTGCAGGTAAGAGTGAGCTGACTCGTTCCTTTTCGCAGCTGATGGCTTAAAACCATATTGTGTACAACTGCAGCCACAACTCAACCATCAAGGTACTTTAAAGGATACTGACTGGACTGTGCATCACAGGTAGTTGGGGTACCTTCGACAACTACACCAACTTAAAGAGTGAGGTATTATCAGTAATGGCAGGCTACCTCCAGACTATTCAGAAGAAGCTATTCTAAGGTAAAGACAATTTTATATTGACTAAAGCAGACATCAACCTAAATGCTAATGTTGCCCTCTACTTTATTTCTACTCAATAACCTATCGTCAATGCTAGTTTCTCCCATTTGTTTAGGCCTTTGAGTATCACCCAACCACCCATGACGCTCATAATTGAGACCATCCTTCAATCTTAAGGATTCTTGCAATACTAACAACTAACCAACGATATCATTCAGATACTTACCCATTACAAACAACTATTCGCTTATTCTATCAGTATGTCCACTGATCTCCGACTGGCTAGACAGATAATTGCTGCTATGAAGTAGTGCCAACAGAAGGATTTGAACCAACCATAACAGATCCTCCTCTATTAGTCCCTTACCAAACTGTTAGAACTAAATCTAGACTAACCTCAGAAGATCCAATTTAGGTCCTTAATTCAGCTTATGCAATCTGCTCCTCCTCAAAAAGGCACAAATACTGTCAAGGAGAGTAAGGCTAATCAACTAACTAGTGTACTCAAACTGAAGAGAGGTGTGATAGTAGTAGGAGGAACCCTCCAAGGAAAAACCTAAATCATCAAGGCTGCCAGCAACGCATGCTCCTCCCAACTGCTATTTATAAATCATGACTGTTATACAAGAGGGGAACTTATCGGAGACAACTAAACAGCTGGGTTCATTCCCTGTGCTATAAAACATTTGTAGACTTCTGAAGGCTGGATTGTTCTGGATGGGAAGGTAGACCACCGCATGTAAACCTTCAGCTAGCTGATAGAATCTGGATGGATGACATTACAGACAGGCCAGAAAATAGCAACTAGCAACATCAAGATAATATTCTAAACTGATTCGCTAGAGAAGTCAGTGCCTTGTCTATTCACAAGAGTATCTACTTTAGTAGTTTAAGGGTAGAATAGTGTGTAGAATGTGATTGACAACAAACTGAATAACGAACTTTTCGCACATTTGTCTACAACTGATTTTAGGAAATTGGTTGGTAATAGCCTAACCTCCGGTCTAAAGAAACTACTAACAGCTAGGAAATCCTACTCGTTGGCTGTTCACCAACCCGACATATCAGTAGCTATTTCCTGCTGTAATGCCATCAGACAAATGGCTAAAGATTTAATCGTTAAATAGAAGGACCATAAAGAACTCAAAAAGCATGCCGAGAAGCTAGCTATCTGGTCCATCATTAGTGGGTTGGGTTACTCAGTCTCAAAATAATCTACCGCTAAATTCGAAAAACTACTTAGCTAAACATTCAAACTCTAAAATCTGCCGCAAGGAAGCCCATACAACTTCACACTCACTCCTACCTTCTAATGGGTTTCTTGGTAGTCCCTTACACCCATCTAACTAACCTCTAGTCTTTAATCCACAAATAGTCTATTCGTATGGACAGCTGAGTACTTCTCATATTCCAAACTCATCAGGAACTGTCTTGATGTTGGAGGACTATTAATGTTAACAGGGGATAGTGGCAGTGGTAAATCCACTATTCTCAGCAAAACACTCTAGGTTATGATCAAAACGTAAAATAATGTATGCAATCTCAACATTAATCTATTCTCTAAGAGTAACCCAGTAGCGTTGCAGTCGCAACTTTAGGAAAGATTGCAGAGTCAGAGGAAGAATAGGAATACAGTGCTTATGCCTCCTCCTGGAAAGAAGCTTATTATAAGCATCGATGATATCAACATGGGGAATACTAGTGAGCCAGTGTTAGAATTGTTGAGGCAGCAGATTTCACATGATGGGATATACGACCGTAAATCCCGTCTATGGAAAGGAATAGAGGATGTCTACACCTGCTTAACAACCAGACTTACTCATATGGAAAATACCCGCTGCAGACGGCTACTCCCTCGATTTAGTGTAATCGCACTCCACCCTAAAGAGTCCGCCTTATTAACAATTCTAAATGCTCATGTTAAGCAGTGGATGCAGACTGCCAACTTCAACTAATAAATAGTAAAGGTCTTAGGCTCAGGCTCTTTGGTAAGTGCTTCACAAAGTCTCTACAACCTATGTTTAACTGGAAAATGGTAGAGTGCAGCCAGTCACCCCTACCTCCTCCAATTCTGCTCTAAAGACCTGCTCCGGGTATTCCAATCACTCTCCAGAACTAATAGCAACCTCTACACCAAGCCCTAGCAACTAATCCGGGTATGGGCCAACGAGCTCATGAGATGTATGTCTGATAGGTTTGTATAGAGTAAGGATAAGATGCTATTGGCCTAAACCCTAAAGAAGTATATCTTCTTATAGTTCAAATACGACATCCCTGATAGTTTCTTCAAACAGCAAATCCTTTACGCACCTTAGATCGACGGGCATGAGTACACTGCTCTCAACTACTAAACTACATGCCTTTCTCTAAGGTAGAAAATGATAGAGATATCGCCCAAGTTCTCCCTCATTCTATTTGCTTAACTCATCCAGCATATCATCCATGCAGCCAGAGCACTCACCCTTCCCAATGGTCATTACATGATGGTTGGATCAGCAGCATCAGGCAAACGTTCCATCATCCAGTTAGTATGTTTCGTGTACAAGATCCAGCTGCAGATGGAAAGATGGAGTAATGACCAACTATCCTCCCTTCTGTATTAGGCTGCAGAGGGTAAAGATTGCTGTCTGTTTGTCGGTAAGAACACCTTAAAGAATGCCCAACGCATGGAAAAGATTATGAGTTTTATCAATAGGACTACAGTTAGCTTTGAGTTGAATAGAGAGGTAGCGGAGAGGGTTAACAGCAAGTTTGGTGAGTTAGCCCATATGAAGGAATAACCAACCAATAGTGTGTTTATGGAGATAGCGACAAGAAAACTTCATATTGTGGTATCCTCCCCCTACGATGATAGCTTCAAAGAGGCTATGCTGGAATACCCTCAACTGGCCACCTGCTGTACAATCGACTCTATTAGTGTATGGCCTTAATAAGCGTTATTCGACGTGGTTGCCATAAACATCTCTGACTAGACTTTCTCTAAAGAATAGAAGAACAAAATAGCAGAAATAGCTCGGCAGTTCCACCAAACAGTGTAGTCTCTTATAGCTCGATGCAAACTAGAGTTATTGGTGTCCCCTCGTAAGTATTTGTAGCTGGTTAGTCTATTCAGTTACAAGTATCAGGTATGCAGGGAGGAGAGTAACTACATAATTGGGAAGATCACTAAGTGTCTGGATAGGTACACCCAACTCCAATAAACTTTAAAGTATACAAATAGTACGATAACCTAACTACAGAACCTCTTCTCTAAATGCACTGCCCATCTAGCTGATCTAAACAAACAGAAGTTGGATGTCGAAGATGCTGTTGGATAGGCTGACTAGAGCCTGGAAGTAGTGTTCAACATTCTCCATTAACACAAAACTAACGTGATGTCGGAGCTCAAGAGAAACAACTAACAGATAAGTTCTATCCCCAAACAGGACCTAATCAAACTAACTAACACAGTATCCCAAACAGTAGTATCAAGGCTATCAGCTGCACTATCCCACCTCTATGATAGTCACACTGCTGACTCTATTACTGATAGCTTTTCCTCAAATAGAGGGCTCATTTGGGGATTGAAATACCAAAGCTACAAACACTTGAATAATATTAACACCTCCAACATACTCTCAGCACTCTAAACTGTAAGCAACAGTGAGGAATGGTCAGGTGCAGCCTTAGAGCTTAAAAAGTGGTTGTAAAGCTACTGCAAGTTGGCAGTGAACTGGCAGAACAACAGTCTGGAAGAGTAGACCCATATGTCCAAGTACAGCAACAATAACAAGAATGTAGTAATTTACAAAACTAACCGTATGGAGCTTGAGATAGCATTGATGAGATAGATGAAAGGATAGTTGGAGTCATAGCTGAAGAGGCTCAAATAAATATCTAAAGTTAGTAAAGACATCCTGGAGGAGCTGAAGGATGAGAAGGAGGTATGGGTGAGTAGACAAGCTCGGTAGAAGAACCAACTGAATAACCTTATCTACAACCTGTTTCTAGCATGCTCTGCTTTTATCTATCTGGGTCCATTTACAGAAGCCCACAGAAGCTAACTACTTGGTAAATGGACTATCATCATCTCCAATCTCAAAACAACCAGTACACAGCCACTGGATTTCGGAGATACACTCTTCGATCCTTTCGAAATCGAATCTTTGGAATCCATTACCAAATAGAACCTTCTCAGTTGTTTGTTAATGGTAAAGAGCCCTAATGTTCCCTATTTCTTGGACCCTCACCGAACTTCAGTCAAGTACCTATTATCCATTCACCCCTAAATCAAAACAGTCAGACTCAATTAGGAAGGCTTCAGCAAGAATATGGAGAGCTACATTAAGAATGGTGCGGTGGTGCTGGTGTAAACTAACTAGTGTGAGCCTCATGTGGAAGGGGTGCTTCAACCAATAATAAACAAATAGATGGTCAACTCCGGCAACAGGAAGATAATAAAGCTGTTGGAAAACCCAGTATAAATCTCCGATAACTTTAAACTATTCATTCTTAATACCCACCCTTGCCCTACTCTGCCGGCAGACATCTACGAGAACTGTACAGTTATTAATTTCAGTCTAACTGAGAACAACCTGAAATAGCAAATTGTGTTTTAAATAAAGAAGGCTTTTGGAGGTAGCACCAGCACTGAACTAATATAGAACCGGTCGAAATCAGCTGAGAGAAGCATATCTCTAAAAACCAGAGCCTAGAAGCTAATTAACCTGATGGAGTCTGTTAACTCTGATATGCCTACTGAAGAGAACTCCCAATAGATAAGGAAGTCTAAGCTGAAGAAGATTGCCTAAGAGAATGATGCAGCCAATAACAAAGTGTATGTCAGTTAGCTCAAAAAACAGCTGGATGCCCATTAACCCTTCGCTCAGTACGTACACTTTATGGTGGCTCCACTATTCAACTAACTCCCCAAACTGTAGCCCAAAGCCCTGTTCCAACTCAATACTCTCACTTAACTAATCCAGCAACTACCAGCGAATTCCTAGGATGACTGGGCTGGCAAGTAGGCGGCATTAAAGAAATAGTTTAGAAGAAGGCTGTTCGATAAATTGAGGGGAGTACTAGCACCTTAGACTCTAACACAAATGGGACTTATCCTATTACTGAGAGAATGCAGCCTAAACGAAAAGTAGTTTAGCAGAATGGTTGGTGAGTTCACTTAACCTCTCACAACTGGAACTATTTGGGAGAAACTTTAAGTTACCACCTCTCTATCCCAACTTCGTGCAGCAATAGGTGACAACAAGACCGAGTTCGAGAGCTGGTTATCCAATGTTAAATTCTAAGCTGAGCTCACTTACGAAGGTATTAAGTTAAGGATGTTTTAGAGTCTAATACTGGCCAAAATAGCCAAACCCTAACACATTGTCATTATCATCGAGTAGTTTGTGGAAAAGCTATTTGGGTTGGAAGTCCAAATCCTTACGGTATCTCCATAAGCTAAAATGATCAGACCGGTGCTGGATGTACCCTGTACCAATTTTAGTAAATGCTCCGTATGTCAGCCATTGTTCGAGCTGCTCTAAAAACAGACTCCTCCCCTAATTCCTACAACAGTCACTGAAGTAAACACCAATTTGAAAGCTTCGAAGCTACTCAGTTCCATCAGATAACTTTACCACAATCCAACCAACAATAAATGGACACTAAGTGAAGTCAACCATTTTATCTCCCAGCTGCCCATAGTTATGGGTGTGGCTGATCGACAGAGTAGTGATCCTCTTATTAACTATCTCTACAGGTAGTGCCATAAATACAACGGATTAATCTAAACAATCAGAGCTGATTTAGAGTAGGTAAGGAACTATCTGAAGGATTCCCTTTGCAGTTGCCCTACCAGAGCTCTGTAAGTTCTGAGGACTGTTGAGTCCAATAAAGTGCCAGTCTAATGGTATTAGAAGTATTATCTCAACAAAGTATCACTAAAAGAATGGTTCGAGGGAATGAAGAAGAACCACTAGAATGTCCGTAAGTGGTGGATAAAAGAGTAGCGACCCAGATTCATGAGCGTAGGGTCCTTCTACCATCCTAAATGTTTCCTAGAGAATGTCATGTGGAAGTTCATAAACAAGTCCAAACTCAACCCCACTAAAGCTGCCTTCACCTACAAACTTCTCAATAGCAGCTAGACTGAGCCTACAACCTCAGACCTGTCAGTCTATTTCTGCGATTTGTACCTCAAAGGCTGTCGTTACGATTTCACCAAAGGCTACATCTAGGATACCTCTTCCGACGAATAGGTCAGTAAGTGCCCTATGCTCTGTATGTACCCCACCGAAATCTCCCGAACCTCATCCGCCATCACTGCAACCCTATCTATTCCAGTGTATCGATCAGAAACCGACAACACAGTATTATTTGAGCTCTAACTCCCCACCAAAAAGAAAGTGTAGCTGGGCAGCACCTCCCAAGCAAAAGCCTTCTGCGAGCGTTGATTTGATGGTATGCCGCTTAATGATCTTTGACTCTTTAAATTTAATTAAATATATTTCTATAAATACCAATTCCAAATTATTCCAATTATTCTTATATGAAATTTATAGTGGCGACTCTCCTCACCTTCCTCTTTAATTAGGGTTATGCTAGAGAAAGGTATTTATTGGGGTTATGTAGCTCTATGCAGGACTTTGGAGATGGCAATAGAGGTACTGGAAATGCCAATCTGTGGGCAGGTAAAAACAATCAATGGGTTGGAAATAATAATGCCATTTCTGGGGGGTAGAACCACCTGGTGGGCAGTCAAAACGCCATCAGTGGATAGGATAACTGGATTATTGGCAAGGATAACGCTGTTAGAGGTAAGGGTAACTCTATCAGCGGAAAGGGGAATGTTGTGCATGGATCAGGAAATATAGTTACTAGCGGCTCATCCAAAGCTCTAGAAGATTAGATACTTGCAGGCTTCCCCGCCTGGATGCGATAGTCCAAACCGGAAGAGCCAAACAGCGCTAACACATTAAATAAACCTGTTCCAAAACCCAGCCGAATAAATATCGACCGATAAATTTAGAATCGGTTCCCTGCATGGATGCTCGATGATTCTAAGGCAATCCCATCGACGAATACGAGGGTATATGACTCTCCTGATTATTGGAATAGTCTACCCCCACCTCCCAAACAAAGTTTGTCTTCAATTATATAGGTAGCTATCAAACCCCTTCTTTTGTTTCGGGCTACGGGTATCAAGCCAACTATCAAAGGCCCTATGTTATCAACGCTTGGGTATGGTCCACTCCCATCAGGCCAGAGTGGAGCTGGGAAAACAGCTATTATCAGCCTCCCCAACCAAAACAAGCAATACGGGTATATTAACAGCCAGCCAGACCAGCACAACAAACCAAACCTTCCCATCAGGTTAAGTCTCCCTAGCCAGCCAAACCTCTTCAATATATAAAGCCAACCCAACCAATTTAATTACCAAAGCCCTCCAGTCAGAACCAATCTTTTCTTCAACCTACCTTCTCACAATAGCCCTTCAGATAATATAAACAACCTGTATAATCATTACAGCCGGCCCAGTCTATTCGGTCCCTACAATCTGCAGCACCAATCTCTAAGAGAAGTTAGATAATAAGGTCAACAGATGAATGGGCACAGAATTTTCGGACCCAACTGAGAGAGTAAATCAAGCAGCAGATCGCTTAATAACTGAAGCGCCTAAAGTGATCTTTATGTGTTAATCGATAAAGAATATCAGACGATACCCTTCTACTGGTAATACTTCTTTAACTTCGGCATGTAGTCCAGAGGGTTCTGCGGGGCGATTCCCTTCTTAATTAGTTATTGGTTCTTTCTTTCGATCCAGATCTGTCTCATCTGATAATCGTTGATGCTCTAGTTGGTAAAGCTTAGGTAAAATTTATTCATGTCTGGTGTAAGGCATCCGGGTTCATTACCATAGCAGTATCCTGTGATGGTCATCATCAGAGAGTATAGGAACACGTAGTCGTATTTCCACTTGGGGATTATGCCTTTTTGGATGAGACTATTGTAGATTGTATCGAAGGCTCTCGTCAGTAGGAAAAGAGCAAGGTTTTGCCTGGTTCTCTGATGTAGAAATAATATCGAAATGCATCCAGCCAAAAACCCTGCCAAAATGGAGGGTTTTGAAGAGTTCCCCCACTTCCTCCTGCACAGGCAGATCACCGCCTTAAATATTGAAGAAAATGTTCCTAGGAACATTCCGAATGATACACTGTCCTTGGAGAACAATACACTGAAGATGAACTTAGGATTTTTAAACACCTTCTTAAGGCCAAACACCAACGATATGGCTGTCTTCGTTAGGTAGCCCAACACGAAAGAGTCGCAGAAAGATTGTACTACTGATTATATGCATCCATCCCTGTGCCTACAAAACTCGGTTTTGTTGCAATGGATGCCCAACAATTTGAATAGAGAGTGGATAGGAACTTAGGGTGGGAATGTGTTCCTCTGTGGCTCTGGGTTGGCCTGCGTTTGTGTTTCGGCTGCCACGTGCTAATGGTCAGCATGCAATCTTTAGTTGTCAGTCATTGTTGTAGATAATATTTATGTTTTATAGAACTTCAGAATGACAGTCATATTCATGTCCACATTCCAACTCCTATTAAGGATTCTATTTCGCGTCTATCCTTATCTCTCTACTCAACCAAGTTCATTAGCTAATAACAGGCAAGTCGCTTCTGATAAAGGGTGTGGTCTTTGGGATCGATATCTATTGCTAAGGAGTAGTACGCGATAGCTTCAGAATACTTGAATAGGGTAAACTGCATAGTTCCAACAGCCTAGTAGTAGCGTTTGCAAGGAATACAAAGTAGTTAGGCTGCTTCAGCTAGTGCTTTGGAGTAGTTTTCTTTGTAATAGAACTCAAACAGGCATCTGAAGTAGGCGGACTTTGGATTAACATACTTCTACCTGCAAATATTGAATTATTTGAGAATTCTCTGCATTTCGGGAGTCGACATAAACCTATCCTTATGAATCTTCTTGCACAAGCCTGCTTACAGTAAAACCTTGAGAGCACTTATCCAAGGATGGTCTTTATATATCTTTGTGCATTTATAACTGTCCTCGATACCCTAGTCAAATTTCTACAAATAATATCGGGCCCAGGCTCTGTGTGCATAGTAGTCCGATATCTTTTCGGTTATCTTTATTGCTTACGTAAAGTGCTTTTAAGCTTCTACAAATCTACCCAACTCGAAACAGCACACTCCCATCCCAAAACTCACTCGATCGTCTTTAGGATCACTTTATAAAAGAGCCTCGTAGTAAATAATGGCCTCTTAAATTTATAGTCGTTTTTAGGTGCTCCTCAAATTATCAGCAAGGGCCAGCGTTTTCATGAAATTGTCTAAATGTTTATCGTAGCGTACTATCGCTTAGTTTACATCAGTGATTAGTCGACGGAAAGAACCATTAATTCTGCTTATCTATTCTTTTACTATTCTGTCATTCTAAAATATTTGCTTTCGCTCCATACATTGCACCATTTATGACATAGATTGTCCAGTCACTTTATGGAATTGACCGGATTGCATCGCCTAGTGGAATTTTCCAGGTCCCTCTTTCATAATCAGATCCTTCTTACAGTTTACGATTCTTTGAGTGTGTTTCTATGTCATCTGACTCAGTCGCCCTATCAAAATATTTAGCTCTTTCCTTTCCTTATCAATATCGTCTACTTACTGCTTGGATAGTTCTCCTCGAGGAAAGAGCTCTCTAACCTTCTCAGCAATCTATGACCAGTATTGGATAGAGTATGGGTGATGTTAGTGAAGTTTTAGACATTATTCACCACAGCAGAACGCAGGTCGGGTACAACCAACAGTACAGCATATGACTTTTGCAGGCCTGTCGCTGGTTGGACAACGGGGAGCTGAAGCATCAATCATTAGTAATTAATTTTAACATCTAGATAACAGACCTCCTAATAAAGAACTATTTCTATCGGAATTGGATCAATGACCATTTAGAAAGAAAGCCTTTAATAAGTATAAAATTAAATTGCCAACGAATATGAAAACGAGAGCGCAAAGAGCTCGTGAAAGATCCACTTCTCCAGACGTGTAGCTCACCTTCTAGAAAAAGTCTAAGAACTAAATCAAACAGTAGAAGAAGAAAGGCAAGGGAAGATAAAAGACAAGAACACCTAGCCCCAGTCCGAGTCCTAGTCCACCTAAAAAATAAGGAAGAAAATCGCTAAAGAGGAAGGTCAGTAAGGATTCAGATGACTCTTCTGCTGGAAGGGGAAGAAAACGTGTTAGAGTAGAGTCCCCCGCTCGAAAGAATAAAGATAGCAAAGATAAAAGGAAAGAGTAAGAGGGTGAAAGGTCTGCCAAGAAGCCTCGTCGATCTAAGAAAGACAAGGATAAGAGTATAAGCCCAAGTCCAGAAAAACAGAAAAAGAAAAAGGAGAAGAAGACTAAAGAGGACAAGTAGGTTAAAAAACTAATAGTTAAAGGCAAGGTTCCAGTCGATTAGGTATTTTCCAAATATCACCCTGACAAAAAGGTACATGTTCTGTAGGATGGCAAGATCTACTCAATAACTTTGAATCAGACTAGCATGCAGAAAAACAGCAATAAGTTTTACATCATTCAAGTCTTGTAGGAGGATAACATTAAAGCATGCTACTGTTGGACCAGATGGGCAAGAGTCGGTTATTAGGGACAAAACAGCATATTTGGCCCTGTAACCAAATAAGCGGCTATTAGAGAGTACTAGAAAAAGTTCATCGACAAACACGTGAAAGGATAGTACCGATAAGTAAGTCTTTCCTACGATAACGATGGCTAGAAGGAATAGAAGGAAGAAACTCAGCCCTAACCCTAACCTCAGAGTAAAATTCCATCGTAATGTAGAGTAAAGGGTTAAGGATTTCGAACAGTCCCAACTCTAAAAACCAGTAAAGTAGCTCATAAAGCTCATATTCGACATGAAGATGATCGAGAGGCAGTTGAAAGAGATCGGTTACGATGCAAAGAAGATGCCTCTGGGTAAATTAAGCAACGAGAGTATCACCTAAGGATTTCGAATCCTCTAAAGACTATCAAACGCTATTAAGAAGAACGATCAAAGTACTATTACTAAGCTCAATGATGACTTTTACTCCCATATCCCTCATGACTTCGGATTCCAATCTACCCGGTTCTTTATGATTGACAGTTAGAAAAAACTAAAGGATAAGCTTGAGCTATTGGATTCTCTGAGAGACATCAAAGTAGCTACCAAGATACTGAGCGAAGGTGAAAAGGACAAGGATGTCAACCAAATAGATGCTAACTATGCCAAGCTCAACCGTGATATCAAATACGTGAAGGCTAGCAGTTCCTAATAGTAATTAGTGCACTATTCAGCTAAATTATCCAGTAATACGTTCAGAATACACATGCAGAAACTCATCGCACCTACTCATTAGAGATACTTGATGTGTTCAAGCTGAGTAGTGAGAACTAAAATAACAGGTTTAAGGAATAAATTGGAAATAAAATGCTGCTTTGGCATGGATCTAGGCTCACTAACTTCGTTGGTATTCTTAGTCAGGGGCTTCGAATAGCACCGCCTTAGGCTCCTGTTACAGGGTACATGTTCGGAAAGGGAGTATACTTCGCTGATATGGTATCTAAATCAGCTAACTACTGCTTCACTAATCCAGACAATAATATCGGATTGATGATTCTATGCGAGGTGGCACTCGGAGATATGTACTAACTCAAACACGCCGACTTTAATGCAGGTAACCTACCTCTCGGAAAGAAGTCGACGAAAGGCCTGGGGAAAACCTACCCTCCTGAGTAAAGCTATGTTGATCTAAATGGATTCAAAGTGCCAATAGGGAAGCCAGAGAAAAAGGGAACCTCCGACCTCACCCTCCTCTACAATGAATACATAGTCTATGACATATCCCAGATCCGCCTGAAGTACCTACTAAAGCTGAAGTTCAACTATAAACGCTGATCCTCTAACTATTATAATGATAATATAATTACACTAATCTAGTTTAAATCATGGAAGGCACAGTCGCCATTTCAAACGCCAGGAAGTTCGAGGAGTTCATGAAGGATATCTCTATGATGAGTGCCGCTGTCAAAGCCAAGAGCCTCAAGGCTGAGGATGAGCTGGATAGGCTGCTGAACTAAAAGTTTTATAATCCTTATGATGTACTCCTACTAGATTCGATGGCCACCGACGAGGAGATACGTAAGCAGTACCTCACCTTCTCCCTGCTACTACATCCCGACAAGAATAAAGATCCTCGTGCCAAATAAGCATTCTAGATTATCCAGCAAGCCAATAAAACTTTGATAGATCTATAAAAACGTAAGGTGTACCTACGTATCATGAAAGAAGCTAGGTAACGAACTGAGTATTAGCGTTAGAGAGAGAACAAAAAGAGAGAGAAGAACGGGCAGACTCTCCTCCCTACCGATACATTTTAGCCCCAGTACAAATAGACCTGCCAGAAGATATTCAAGTAGATTGAAGATAAGAAGAACCAGGTGATTAGGTTGCAACAGTCCAACTATAGTAGGAAAATGCAGGAACTGGAAACCAAGAGGATGGTGGAACAGTACAGAATTCTGACAGAAGATGAGTGGGAGAGGAGCAGAGACAAGAGGGTATCAAACTGGAGGGATTTCAGCAAGAAGAAGTTTGTAATAGGGACGAAGCGTAGTGACGGAGGGATTAGACCTCCGCAGGTGGAGGCTGAAAGTAGACCAGATTATGTACCTCTCGACCAAAAGAAGAAAAACTTGTGATTGTTTCGTTCAGATAATTTAAGGAAGCATCGTGCACTCGATTAGTAACTAGGGTATTAAATTGAAATAGTCGAAATTTGGGATAAAATCAAATAACCAATTAATAGTAATATCCTTGATAATATAGTTAGTAAGTATAGGGGAATCATCCATCCTCCTTGCTTTTCACATTCCTTATTCCTCTATCACACTGCTTTAGGAACCTCTCTTCAAACTAACAAACTGCACGTACTTTTGGAAGAGTAAGCATCTACAAATCTCTGATAAAAGCCTACTACTGTTTCTGCTCCAGTTACTCCTCCGTCAGCTGTACCTCCACCTTCTTCTTTTTGTGCTTCTTTTTAGTCTGAGTTCCAGTAGCAACTGTAGTTGAAGCTGCAGGTGGTAAAACTATTCCGATTTAAACGGGCATTCGATTAGGACCTTTTTGCACCAAAGGACAAAGCTGTTCATAGAGAAACAGTAGATCGTTCATAATATCGACCTACAAGTCTGTCCTCATGATGGTTTCGAGCTTCAAGCAGAACAACTCTATTTCCTTGTACTAATTGATAATAAGATTGAAGAAGATGGGGTTGAATGTTTCGAAAAAGGAGCTATGCTGCGCTAGATACTCCTTTAGCTGAGGACAGCTGAGGGCGACCTTATTAATAGCGAGGCAAATAGTCTCATTTTTAATCAGAATCTCGCTAGTAAGTGATAGCATCCCTCTAAAAATTACCTAAAACATCTTCTTAAACAGCACCTTATCAGTTGGAAGAGGAGCCAGAGGGAAGCTCTACAACTTTATGAGCTCGAGTTTGAATAGGGCTCGATAAGTAACAACAGCTCGTTGCACACTGACATTCAATTAGTTTATGAGTGTGTCGATGTTGCTCTCCTTAAGAAGTTGCTAAATTATGGGGGATATGTCCAGGGAGCCAACCTCCTCCCTGTATAGCTTATCGAATAGCTAGACGAACGATGCATACTAAGGGCCATCTGCTTCCCTTTATTCATCATCCTTCTCAATACGATGTGTGCGGTGCTTAGGTTTTTTCTGAGTTTTGTGTATACGCTTTATCTTGTCTTAACGTATGGAGGAAGGTGTCCTTTCTTCGTCTGTTTTCTTGGAAGAGATCAGAGGGAAATTGTTGGGACAAAGTAATGTAGGTTAAAGCCGACTCATTCTAATTTAATTATTATGTCGACAACAGCGCCTCTCACTTTGGTCGCTCTCATTAATGCTATGATCGGAGGTACGATACTAGTACTTCCTCTACTCGTTGTCGACTCTGGGTGGTTACCCTCTATCTTTGCATTTGTACTCACAGGCACAGTCAACTACTACTCCTGCAGGATCTGCTACGATCACCTACAGGATGACCAGGATCTACCTCAAGCTATTTACCGGCATACCCAGTCGAAGATATTTCCCAAGATCTACGATACTGCAGTGTTTCTCAGTATGATCCTGCTGCTCATCCTGTACTTCAGTTTGATAGTTAAACAGTGGGATACTATCCTCCTGTAAAAGTCTGTATGGACATCGATAGTCAACGCAATAATCATGCTAGGGTTGGTAGTTTTGGTCAGAAAAATGAATTTTGGGGTAAATTTGCTGGGGTATGGAGTACTCAGTATTGCTATGTACGTGGTTTTCTTGGTATGGTTGATGGCCACTGCTCCCAGTGGAGGTAACAGCTTAAAGTTGGCATCGTGGGATTTTGCGAGGCTCTGCGATACCTTAGCTACTGCATTTTCGCTTCAGGGAATATTCATCCCTATTCTAAAGAAAAACACAAAACATGAGCAGAATAACCTACTGCTACTACTATCGTACATTATCGGAGGCATAGTTTACACCTACATAGGGTTTGGAGGAGGGTACGGTATTAAATGCTTTATTTAGGAATACTGAATAGGAAGTCTGCAGACGGCTAAAAACCTTAAACTGTGTAAGACTTCTTCGGTGACAGAGAATGGCCAGTAACCGCTATTGCAGTCATGTATCTGGTACACTTGTACTCAGTATACCCAGAGTTCCTGCTAATCTCCAAGTAACTTATCGATATATTCAGAGAAAGGTTTTACAGTCTGTTTGATAGAAAATAGGCAGACCATCTCAACAAAAAGGATTTACTTTACATCACTGTAGTTATTTTGGTGTGCATCACCATAAAACTCACTAAGGTTTCTCTAGAAACCATCCTAGCAATAAACGGTACTTTCTTTGGGTTTTTCTTCATCTATCTGCTACCTATCAGTTTACACATCAAATGTGTCTACTTTCCGTCTGTTACTCCTCCACAACAAGTAGAATCTCCCAAAATATAAATGGTGAATGTATCCAAACCCCCTTCTCTACCTGCTGAACACTAAAAATACAACCGCTTCTAAAATTAGAAAGCTGAGGGTAAAATCCAACTCCCTCAAGACTCTCCACCAACCAGTAGCATTTAGGCAAATATTTGCCACATCTAAGGCTCCCCCGCTCAAAAGTTGACCAACTTAATAAGCTTAGTCTTTATGGGCATTTTTGGAACATTCATTCTCGTATATTCTCTGTACAGCTTTGCCCACAAATAGTGAGTGAATATGTATATTGTGAATTATATCTATATTTAACAATTCTGCTCAGCTTATGCTGTCTTCGTTGTTGTTGTCTCCTGGCCCTGAGAAGGTGTTCACTCTCCAGTAGTTGAATATTCCTAACTTGTAGGAGATCATAAGAGTTAGGAACCACATGGGTACTTGGTTCCAGAAGAAGTTTTTAAACATACCTGGCCAGGCTGTATTCCAGAATTCACTATACCAGAGATACTGCATAGCTTTTCTATAGCTACCGTCGTAGGGGCAGACTCCGTTCTTTTTAGGCCATACTTCCACCATCTCTCTAATAGTATTGCTGAAAGGATAGACGAACACTGCAGTTAGTACACAAGAGAAAGCAGCTGATACTGCAGCAACATAGTATCGAGGGAGATCACTGATACGCCAGAAAAGAGAGGCTTTGTCGATAGTCCAATCAAAGGTTAGGAAGAGAGTGAATGGGCCTAGGAAGTTTTTCATGAAGAGTGGATATGTATTCTTGAAGAGATAGTATGGCCCCTATTCGAATGGTATCCTTGTGAGAGCGTTGAAATAACTTCTGTAATTTTTCTGCAGTTCTGGAGGGAATGTTTTGTCAGCGTAGAAGGCCAATTTTGCCATCTATACAGCTATAGCCAAAGGTGCAGTCAAAGCGAACGCCAAAGCAGCCGTAGGTATTTTTCGATGGAAGGCATAGTCAAACCCACCAAAGTTGTTTTGCCAACCCGAATTGAAATATCTGTAAGCTGCTACTTTCGGAGCGATGTCAAAAGCAGCTACCGCAAGAGCAAACTGATTTCTACTGGTTAATCCTGCAATATAATTAGGCAATCTCATAGTTTATCTGATTGCTATTCTCCACTGACTGAGGTTAGCGGGTGGTTCGTAATGCTTCATAAGGGATTTGAAATTGTTAGAGAAGTGATTCCACCAGCCCTGAGTGAACGATGCAGCCAGTCCGGTAATGAGTCCTACCTAGCACAATCCTATTACCTCTTTCGTAGTCCCAAGACAGGGTATTATCATAGGCGTTGACCCACCCTGTCGTGTTGGTAATATCCCAATAGTGGGAGTGGCGTCTTTGTATAGCCTCAAGCTCAAAGAACATAAGAAATATATTATATCAACTTATCCACAAATCATTCAGTCTTGTCACTTTACCAAGGCACCGCCCTCGTATAATCAACAGGATAGATATGCCTTTGATATACTAAAACTAGGAATATAATATCTAAATTATTCTATCAATACCGTCTCTGAAGCAAGCCAGCCTCCTCATAGTTGGCATCCTAACTAGCAGCGCATACAAGTCGTCGACAATAGTTGTCAGGAATCGATACACATGGAATTTCCAGGGCATATGAGAAACAGACTTTAGTTTGTAGTTGACGTACAGCTGCGGGAACATACACACGAACCCAAATATATAGATAAACCCTACCAGTGCCTAAAGAGTGAAGCTGTACCAGCCTTTGTAAGTGGAGTAAAGTGCACTGTAAATTAGGTAACACACAAACGCCGGTACAAATACATAGTACAGATAGTTGACAGCTTTAGTATCATAAGCTTAGATTTACTTGTCATACCAGGTAGGCAGTTGAAATTTGACGAAGGGGAAGCTTTTACTTAAAGATGGTTTGATAGAAGAGAATAGCTTCCAGGAGGTAATTGCCAGCCCAACTATCTCCATAACGATGATTAGTTTGGAGGAGTCATTGTCATACAGATAGAGGGTGAAGATGACAGAGAAAACAAAGTTCATTAGTAGAAGCCTGAGGGAAATACCTCGCTTTTTGTTGGGGCTCTTCCAAAACTTAATGTCCTATTTGAAGGCCAGTACACTAAATACAGTCTCTAGGATGGATACTACAAGAGTGATACCCACCAACCAGGGACTGTTCTCAAACAGCATCTATTTCATCTAGTCTAGCATCTAATCCGTCATAAAAGAATCTGCTAGCTACTTCGAAAATCCATCAGGGATAGTAGGTTTCTTACCAATACCAGCAAACATCAGATACCTATACTCACTGTAGCAGTAGATCCCCAGTTTGATGGTGTTGTTCCCTGTAAATGGATGGTATTTATAGCGACTTACGTGGATTTGGTTCATATCCAGGGGAGGCATAAACGCGACACCATATGGCATTTTAACAGAACGATAGCCCAGCTGTCTGGGTAAAACCTGTTAATTGTAGTACTGCTCAGAGTATATTAGTAGCACGTTAAACTCACTAGGCACCATCGTCTAATACGTGGAGTTGTTTTATTTGTTTGGTACTCCCATCTAATCGTTATGGTCGAGGAAGCGCTACTGAGCTTTCAACTTCTTGTAGCCTGTCAAATCTACAATTTAAACTCATCTTACTAGCTTTCTGCATTATTGTGAATGGTTCTCCATCCTAGAGTGTCCACTACACGTAGGCTGTTATTGTAATGTTGTTGGTGAGGGTGGTCATGTTTGGAATAGAGAACTCAATCTCTTACGGGATACTCTGTAGATCGTAAAACATCTTTGTTTGTCTTCGATAGATCACCTACTCTTCAGAGCCTTCGTTCTTTGCTACCTCTATGTAAATAGTTAGTTCGGTCCCTGGTCTTAGCACATTAGCCATTAAAGCAGGGTACTGCTATTGGTAGACTGCCGTATTATTAGATGCGATTCTATGATTTTGGCCTCCCGACATCATGCTAGTTAGTAGCTGCACCAGGTAGTTAACTACAAAGAACATCATTATGTATCGGCACCAGGGTGTCCCCTCTTGCTGTCGCTGCTGTTGTTGTGGTTGTGGTGGGTTCTCCATATTTCTATAAATCAACAATTCTAAAGGATTATGAAATTGAGAGGATTCATGCGGCCCAAGTAGCCAGAAATCCTTCTCAATAATAGAAAGTTCCTTATGGAGAGGAGGCAGCAGCAGTTCGATCTAATAAGAAACTCAACAGTCGAGGTAGACCCTTCAGTCTTGCATCTTCCACTGAGGCAATTAATCGGCAAGCCTAACCTAGTCTATGCATTCGGTCGATAAGCCATTCGGCACGAGCATCTAAATGCCTTAGGAGATGTAAACTTCTAGCACGCATTAAACCGTCCCAATACAATACCCTTTTCAGTTAAAGACCATCTTAAAGTTAAAGGCATGATCCAAACGTCAGGATTTAGTAAAAATATAACGCCTTCAGATAGATCAAGCGATGTAGTGGAGATTCTAGAGTGGTATGGAATGACCCCATTTGTGCATTCGAACATTCCACAAGGGTTATGGGGAATAGAGAGTAACAACTGGGTATTCGGATAATGTTATAACCCTTACAATAAACAGTTTATTAGTGGGGGGTCTTCAGGAGGATAGGCTGCTCTCGTTCGCACCTATTGCTCTGCTTTTGGTGTAGGTTCTGATTCTGCTGGGTCAGTGCGTATCCCTGCCAGTTTCTGCGGCGTATATTCTTTTAAACCTTCAGGTAGCAGAAGGTTCTCGAGAAGAGGAAGAATTAGTCTTGGTGGCGACGAAATCCAAGTCCTTAAATAAATCGACGCATGCATGGGATTTGTTACTAAGTCAGTTGACGATATCGAGTTTCTGTTAGAGAAAACCCTGGGACAGACTACAGGAATGGACTGGCTAGTCAAAGGACCCTGGGACCCACTCAGATACCATTCTACCCTAAACAAAAAGCTTACTTTCGGGTATATGCTGCATACGAACTAAGTGAAAACAGTCCCAGCCATCGTCAACTCCATCAACTAAACAGTGGATATTCTTAGGAAGAACGGACATTAAGTAAAGGAATTCCATTTCGACTAATTGAACACGTTCAGGGATAACCTTCTTAAAATTAACAGCGGAGTATACCAGAGTATTTCCAATAAGTTGGGCGACTAAAGACCTATCGGGCACCTCTAATAGTTTGTTGGATTGGCGTAGAAAGGAGATTGGCCTCGAAGATGGCGTCTTTGGAGATAGAAAGAACCCATCCTTCAAAAAGTATTCCAGAACCTCTACCAAGTCTCTCTAGCATAGTTCCTGTAAACAATCCATCAAAACGAACTCCTCAAACTCTAATTTGTCCGCAAATGGAACGAGTCCAGAATAGATGCTCTTATCACCCCTGTTCTCCCATTCACAGCTTTATTGCCAGGTGCCAGCAAGTATTTGGTAAATATGCTCAACTTTTGCACAGTGCAGAATATGCTGGAGATGCCCAGTGGAGCTGTACCCGTTCGACTAGTGAGGAAGTAGTAGACAGTGTACGATGACGCTAGTTTTATGGGGAGACAGATACAGAAAAGTGTGGAGAAGAGCGAAGGCTTACCAGTAGGAATTCAAGTGACTGGGCGCACCAACCGAGACGAGTAGACTCTAGCAGCTATGAAGATCATAGAGAACCTCCTATAGCCAATCCCAAAGCCTGTATGATGATTTATTTGAGATAACAAACTAATAACCAATTCAATTATATACTTGATCAGCAAGGCCATCAGACAAACTATCTTCGGGAGATAAATCCCGGTTGATCAGTTCTAGTTTAATTGAATTGTGTTTAAAAGTTGAAAAATTCGTATTTCACCTCAGTTATAGGCTTAGACTTCTCGAAGGTACCTGAAAAACTTTACTAGTGGTAGTACCAGCCTAGTAAGTGGCTTCATACAATTGTTCAGCCTTAGCTCTAATATTATCAATAGCAGATTGTAGCAACTGTAGCTGTCGGGGGGCATTTGACATTAATAACTTTAGCTATCTCAGAGCTTCATCGACTTCTAACTGGATGCCGAGTGGTTTACATGTGGGTTTGATAAGCTATTTGACGTGGATGGTTTAGTGGTTTTAGTGTCTGTCCGTACACTACAAACAGCATAGGGATCTGTTTGTGCAATCTTTATCCATACAGGCGTCTGATAGATGTCTATTGTGCTCTTTGCATATCAAAAAAAAACGAAATCGGGCTGGTTGGCGCTTCTTATTGATTGGTTCATAATTTGTATTATTTATATTATTATCGTCATATGAAGCCTAAGAATGTTCATACTGATTGCAGTAAGAGTCGTGAGTTGTATGTAGCTGGCTGTAGCTCAATGGCAGAGCAAGAGGCTGTAGCCCTCCTGATGCAGGTTCGATTCCTGCCAGACAGACTTTTTTATCTTATTGCATGCCCCTAAATAGACCTTATTTATAGATAAACCAAGTCACCTGGAGGTGTCAACACTTTAAGTGGTTGTGCTTTTATTAAATTACTGATCTTATAAAGGTTTTTATGAAGTGTAACAAAACTCATTCACAGGTGCCCTACCGGTACCTCAAACTCTACGGTAGCTCCAAGAACCAACCCCTTTACTTATAATAACCCGAAATACTTTACTCAAGACTCGCCAAAATGAAGTCCTACCGCAAGCACCCCTCCTTAAGAAGTTACAGTGTAGGTGTTAATATCGAAGCCTCTCCAACCAGGTTACCCAAGCTGATTGCTGCAAGGGATACAACAAACTACTAGCCCATCGAACGACACTCAACAGAAATACTCTATATTGAAGACTGTCACAAGGCAATAGCAAAACTATCTCAAAGCATCTAATCCCTCAAAAGACAGATTAACAGCAATACTGAGGCCAAGAGAAGGTCTCAGAGGGTAAAGACAGAGGCAGATTAAACTCTGTTTAGGCTGAAGGATCTGAGTCCAACCCAATTGCAGAAGTTTGGTCGGAGCGATATCGAGAGTGAAATAGGGAAACCCATAAACCATTATTAATTTTAACGATTTATCCAAAACAAGCATTTGGAGCACAACTCTCGGGATATCTACCTAAGAAGGTATGCTCTCAGGCTACCTAAAAGATCTAAAACTCAGCATGCAGTGTGAATTATTTTCTTCGACTATTATCATTTAAAAAAAGATTACGTCGATAAATTAGGTTAGGCATGAAATAGATGCCAATCCCCCCATAGCGTCAGTATTTGTTGTAAATATAAACATACTCATTAGGTTTAAATAATATTATCCGAACTACTAATAATTTTGAGGATTATCTACAATCAGTGTAATTAATGACAAAGCATGTTTAAAGTTTAAGGATCTTCTAGTATTATTGCTCCAAACAAGGTCATATCCTCAAAGGAGGTTAGATTAATACAACAAATTATTATTAAATTAATAGTTGAACTTGCAATCATCGCATTCACCGGGGTTAAATTTATCGTAATCTCGTTCTGAGCCAAATATGTTTTCTTTATATGCATCGATTTTCCCTGGACAGCTAGTTTCTGGCTGTTTAGTTTAAGCACAGACTATCCACGCACGACTCACAGAGATAAACTTGTTTTGCATATTGATGGCACCCTTACGTACAAAAGTGCAACATCGATGAGGTAAACATTTGATGTAGTCGTATCTACACTAAACCGAACCTCAGCTCCGAGGGCCACTATCTTAAGTTCTACTATGGTGCTTACCCTTAACCGAACATTAAGAAAGAGTTTTAACTTACTACATAGTATTTTTATTTGTTTTTGGTGATTGTAAATCTATCTTATGGTTTTATACACTGTCGACACATATGAATATTTCTCTAAGGTATGTAGTAGTAAGGGGAGACAAGGACTTACCCGCAATCACAACATGTATGGCCTTGAGGTACTTGTATTGTAGGAACGTTAGTTTCTTCAACCCAAACATTATTCCGAATAGATTGGAAAACGGGCTACAGTAGAGCTCTGTGTTTAGGCGTTGCTCGGAGGACAATTTTTGCATCAATTAGCTCCTTCTTAGCAACTCCCACACTAACCTTCTTATAACTTAAAGTGAACTTTTCGTATTTATTACGTAGAGCTTCTCTGATCTATTTAAATGCAGGGTTAGGCTCAACCAACATTTTCAACACATTATTAGGAAGAGGTAGCCAACTGCTATCAGGAGTAGATACTCGAATATTTTACTTTAGGAGACCGTCATTTGAAAGTACTAAGCCATTTGTACCTACAATTACTGCCTAGGTCTTGGATTGGAAATAAAATTGAAGCTGGCAGTTTTATTTGAAATTTCCTAAGCATACAATTACTTCCCTCTCTAGGCATTTAAGAAGAGAGCTTACATAGGAGTTAAGTGGGGCGATAATAAATATCCTTAAGGTTTATTATGACTCTGCTTTGTATGCTCTCAGTATTTAAAGCCTATTAAATAGTTAAGTGAGTTCGTGTTAGAACTTGAGGATACAAAGCTTTTCGCCTACAGATGGTTATATGGCAAATTTTTATCCAGTGTGTGCGCTAATCAAATTACCAATACCTGGAAACTTGGTTCCAGCCAAAGTCCATCTGTTGTAAGAGCTCATTTTCTAATGCCTGCTTAGGGATTTGATTATTCTTAAAGCTTCCTTGTATATATTTTCGCTCGCATTTTCCAACTTGGGAAACAATATTTAGTTAGCAGCTTCAGGAAAGGATAAGTCTAGAAACTATATGTATGGATTCAAAAAATCTATGAAGACTTTATTAGCAAGTAAAGGAGGCTCTTTGAACAAGCTATTTCTGAACTAGCTCTGTACAATTTAAAAATATTTCTGGATTGTTGTTGAATACATAATCTTAATAGTAAACTCACATGGATTTAATGCTCGACTGGCACTCTCCAATATTTTAGCATGGTCTTTCTAACGGTTAATTTATATCTACAGAGGCTTCACAGCTTCCCACTGCTTGTTTATTGCCAAGTATCGTTTGATTTAAGCCTTAAACTCATGTTACTCAGCCAGTAAACCTAAACTTCTTACGAAAGCATCGTATTTTTTAAGAATTTATGTGCTGAACCATCCCTAGGGCGCTGAGCTCTAATATGTTAGTTGTTTGGGTGATAATTTTGAAAGTAGTTAATCAATAACATCGACTACCTCACAGATAAGAGTTAGTGCTGTGTAGGCTATCCTGCCTTCTGGGTCTAGTATTATTATCGTGCCAATCTTCGCAATAGCGTAGTTGTCATTGAAGCAGAAACTAAGGTTTTATAACCTCTGCTGAACTGAGTACGCCGATGATAGTTGACTTGTAGAAGTAACGTTGATTCCTTCGACAGAACCTCCCCATTAGTTCTTGCGATTCCTAATTAGTGCGTTTGCTGCTACCGCTTCTTTATTTGTGCCAGCCACAATAAAAGATATTTTTCCTGGAGCCATTGGAATCGTTGTCAAGCATTTACCCACTCTTTTAACTAACTTTACATAGTACCTATCCGGATGAGTCAGTAGTACCTAAGGAAGTCTCTATCCTGCCTTTAGTTTAGGGCGGACATACAATCTATAGCTTTGATCCAGCCCTCTAACTACTTAATTGACTCTAGATTCTAGTTAAACCGGAACAGAGATATGGATCCTTCTTTCTGTCGAAAGTTTCGACCAACAGACAGTTTCTTCAGAGCTAATCTGAACACGATCAAGTAAAGATCTCTCTTTTAGTCTTTTAACAACTTAGGCATAAATAATGCTAGCTTGGCTCTGTATTGGGCTACGCGTTTGCATTATTTATAAGAGTTCAAGTATTGACTGTCAATTAAATCTATAATATTATTCTGATAGAATCTAATCAGTTGCAGCCCACAAAATCAAATCAATTTGGGTTCAAAATATTTTGTCAGATATGTTCTACGACTTAACCTTTCCAATACACGGCTTTGATGATTAATTTGATATTGATTATATCTGAAATCTTAATTTAGAGACCTCACATTATGATAGGCAAGTCATAATAGTTAAACTTGTGATATTCAATAGGCAAATCTAATTCAAAGGCTTAGGTCCACATGCTCTTAAGTTTAATTTATGCTTGAGTAAAGAAATAACCTTAGTGACGTTAATTTATACATGTTAATCATAACAAGGCATACAGAATAATAGACACCAATACATACCTCCACCATGGTGACTCCCTATCAGTTTTTTGACTATATTTGCGTCCATGAGTGTAATTCTCCTTCGGGAACCAATATTCTTGAACTGGTGACTCCGTATATCTTTTCGCGAAGGTATGATGATTGGCTCTTAGGTATTGTGTCTTCATGTAAGGAAACTTATATTTTATCAAATACCTGTTAGTTGGATGGGTAAAAGACTGCCAATACAAGTATTTTAGATAAGAGATGCCTGTGCCTGAGAGTTCTTTTTTTGTTCTTTTTGCCGCAGCATAGTCTACCATCCAGGTGTACTAGTAGATATCGTTAAAATAACTCTATCGGGTAATCTGAAGCTCTTGCATAACCTCGGAGACAGGATCTTCCACAAGTTGACGAACAGCCTAGAAACTAAAGATTAGAATCTCTCCACTGCAGTAATTTAATACTGAAAGTTGTTGAGCTATTCTCCATCGAAGAGTTAGGTCATCTTGAAATTTGATGGTTTTTGGATGGAGGAATATAGCATTGATTTTGCTTTTGAATATTGTTTATCTCTGCTTTGGGAAGCTCCAAGTTCCCTGCTTGAGATCCTCCTCCTGAGTTCCTTCACCGATAGCGTTTAGGGCCTGTTTCCATGTCTCTGGGTGGTATCCCAAGTATTTCCAGAGTCTTTGAATTTACTTCAGTCTCAGCAGTACTGTTAAGTTACTCTTATCTAACAATTCATACCTATAACCATGAACCTACAACACAGCTGGCGCTTGAGTCTGAAACCTGCCTAACCTAAAGTATTCTTTAATTTGGAGAGTGGTCCCCATCTAGAACACTAGAGGAACGTGGGTTCTGTTAAGAGAGGGATTGTAACTTCTCAAAATCAAATGATCAAACAGTTACTGAAACTAAGGAGTGTCCTTACAGTCAATTTTCTCCATGTTAAGGAAGACCACAACACAGTCGAAATGGTTTCCTTTCAATATGTAGTTAGAGCTAGGCTAGGAGTTTTATGAAGAAAATCTGTTTCTAACTTATTATAGACAAATGGGATGGAAACCTCCAATAAAATTGACTAAGTCCAACAGATAGTCAAAAGTAAGTTTTCCTGAGCGGTGGTACGACTGAGTTAGGTGTGCAGGCCGATATTCATATTAGATTTTCTTTAGAATGTTTAAACTCAGCTTCATATAGCATTACTTGGGGTTTTTCCACAGTGCCCGGCTCAGTATACTGTGAGCTTTCTAGAACAACTAATAAAGCTCTTCTTAATTTATGGTTGAAGCTTCCAATAGTAGCTCCTCGATTTAGATTTTGTGTTCGTCTAAGATTAGATCCTATTCCAGGTCGTTTACTAACCCACTCAGGTAATCT
>JAOXNN020034192.1:0-37326 GCA_028571205.2 Hydropsyche betteni | reverse complement strand
CTTTAAAGATAACTCTCCGAAAATAGTCCTCTCCTGTGTCCGGCGATTCTAGACCCAGGCCATACTTGGCTGTTTGTGAGCTCTTGTGCGGTACAACGCTGAAAAATTATTTAGTTATAATCTCCATTGAAATCAGCCTCATGGACAATTCCTACTCCCACTTCCTTTGGAATTTCCCCTATGCTCAGTCTCCCCTCTTCGGCTTCCCTGCCTTTCCTCTGGTGCCCGTATTCATACCTGTGAGTCTTTCTCCTAGCCTTGGCGCCGAACAGACCTCAACAAGGCCATCTGCCGCTTCCATACCCCGGAGAACCCGTAAGTAGGGTTCTGGTTCCCCAGAAACACCAGAAAAGAGCACCAAGTTGGAAAGGAGCCCGAGACGGCGGGGGACTAAGGCGTTCAGGAAGAGGGCGAAGATGATCTAAAACAACAACAAGGTCATGTTCGAGAGGAATGCCCTCACCAACGTGGGTAACCAGATGCTTACCTACGTTAGTTTCCCATGCAAACATTCCTCACTAATCTAGGCTAGATTTCCCCACCTAACGCCCGAGCAGTTCGCCCAATACTACGTTTTTGCACGGGGCGTCCGGGACAACCACTACGGCTCGGTGGCCAAGTCGTCAGTGGTGCGGACTTTGATGGAACCGAGGAGGGAAGGTGAGGAAAATAGCCTCAACTATGGGATATTACGGACCTTGGCCTTCTACTTCCTGGAGCACAAGGTGCTGAGCGTGATCATGACTTCAAAGAAGATGCACCCAAAGTCGAAGATCGTTCACTTCTGGGCCAGGAGAAAACTCTTAGATTGGGTTTTACAAAAAAAATCGAGTCCCTCAACTGAGTGAGCTCGGATATTTGATTCAAAATTAGATCTTATGACTCATAATATTAGAGCCATTTGTTGGCTTTTTCGAGTTACATAGCAAATGAATAGCAAATTTAAATATAAACTACTGACAATACCTATCAGGATATTTCCAAAGTAGGGCAAGAATGAGAGAGGAAATCCATAATCATTGATGTCGACATTTAAATGCACTTGAAGTCGCAAATAAATTCCAAATAGAATAAATAGTAATCAATTTTGTTGTCAATTTGCCAGACCAACCTCAAGGGAAACAAGGGAACTTCATCGAACTAAAGCCATAGATTATATATAATATTCCGATTTTTATTAATTAAAAATTCTTCCCTTTTAATAAAGCACTGAATCCCATGAATTCCTCAACTTTAACACTATTCTCTGTTGGATAAAATATTATGAGGAGCACCTCTAGCCTGTCAACATATTAGTTTAATCAGGCTAATGGTAGTGCCTAGCGTTTATGTACATGCATTTTGCTAGTCAACTTCTCTAAAGATATATAGCCATAATGTTTAGGTCTTTAAGATTGACAGTCCAAATGTACCCGCTTTATGGACTGTAAATGTTGCGATGTTATAAATAAGTACACTCTGCCAAAGAATTATTTATTTTAACTTATGCTATAAAACTTAAAATTAATCAAATCTTTCCTAATTCCAGTTGCGTGTCAGTTATCTTGAATTAAATATTAAATCCTTGAATCGTACTCAATAATCTTATCAATCTTTAGTTATTGAAGTATTGAATAAATTTATTTATTTTGCCAGGATCGCCTAAATCATAAAACGAGAAGGAGGGTCTATGTACTCGAGGAATATTCAATTATTTCGTAGGTTTGTGTTGAGTTCGATATTAACAATCTTTATCTGGGTTTATAAAACAGAAATTTAATACAAATATTCATATTGGCTACACTATTATTTGGTTTGCCTTGAGTTGAATACATTGACACGTATTTTGTAGGTTTGGACTAAAATTAATGTAAATAGGGGCACAATAATTTTCATTTTGAATAGATTATTGGGCAGGAGCTCACCTCTTCAATTGAGAAGCTGGCAGTCAACAGAAGAGATAAATCTCTTCTCAACTGACTGTTGGATGAAAATGAATTAGTCATTTAGGCTTCGATTGATTAAAGATGATACAAAAAATCAGGGATTTGCTGGTTTAGGAATGAGGAAAACATCCAATCCGGAAGTATTTATGTCAAACTGTTAAAGCAATACAACGATAGTAACTCTGTAGACGATAAGATAAATTTGTATTCTAGTAGGTAATTTACAACTAATAATAAGCTATTCCTTTATTAATTCTCTAAGCAGTTGGATATTAACATAAACGGGTGACTCGTTGATTCAGTTTGGGGATAATTAAAGTAATAGGATACAGAAGACACTACTTACTACAAAGTTTGATTTGCTATCCTTAGTTAGATTATTTATAATTCACATCATCCTTTGCCTAGGTTTCTTCTCAGCCAAAATCTGCTTCTCAGCTGAAAGCCTCTTCTCCCTCAGATACTCATCTTCTATTCGTTTGGCCTCTGCTGTTAACATCTAAGTACATAAACGCTTGAGTGTTGAGGTACGTATGATATTTTCGTAGATGCGAGTACCTATGATCATAGTCTACAGCAAGAACCCAAAGATGATGCCAGTACGGAAATACCTCCACGTCAGCTTGGGAGGCTTCTTCTTGAGTTACTAGAACTTGGCTTCGCTCACTTGAAAGTTGTAGAAGCTGCCGACTTTCCTCTCATCTCTGGACTGGGTTGAAGGTTATTTATTTTTTCTGCTCATTAATTAATTCATAGCTCTCAGCCATTCTGCACTTTTATTTGTGGTTTGGAGTTATGGAGATGCATTTCATGTCCCACAGTTAAGCCACTAATTACTAATCAAGTGATATTATTGACGTTTGTTTAGAGATAGATCATTTTAAGAATAGGTTGGGTGCTTCCTTCTTCATCTGTTCTAGATGCCTGGTTCGAACTTCCTGAGGTAAGCAATCGAGAACCCACTTGTGGATAAGTGCTTCGTTTGGTGTTATCCTCTTAGCTGGATCCCACTACAGACAAGACTTCACTAAATCGATGAAAGAGGCATTAGCTGACTCCAGTTCTGTTTCAAGCGAACGGGCTCCTGCCTTGTATATCTTTCCACTAGGATCCTGAACATGTTTTAATTAGCCTGTTGCCTCAAAGAATTTCTTTCGTTTAGCTTTGTTCAAAAGAGACAATGGAGGGTTGCCAATCAACTCAACCATCAGACCAATCTGCTGAGACTCCGACTCACCCGAGAACGCAGGTACTCCAGTAAACAACTCATAGAGAATGCAACCGAAGGACCACATATCAATAGCAGGACTATACTCTATTCCGAGAATAATTTAGGGAGCCCTGTAGTACCTACTTTGGATGTAAGTGTAAAGGATTTAATTGGAGAAGCAGCTACTACCCAAATCAATAACCCTAACCCCGCTTTTGTTTTATTGTCTGAGCATAATATTTTAGGGTTTGAGATCACAATGGATAATTCTGAGGCGAGAGAGAAGAGAAAGAGCTTGGAGAATTTGTATAGCAAAGCGGTGGATGAGCTAGAGAGAGAACCCTTTAAATCTGTGGAGTTTGAGAAATTCGTATAGATTCTGATGCAGAATCTAGAAGGTTATGCACTACGTAAATCACTAAGTACCATATGGTTTCTGAACATAAAGGTCTCTTTGGATTGGATGATGTTGTTATGAGCTCTAGGGTCGTGAGATTTTACCAGGTTCAGGAGGTTGATCTCCACCAACGATTGGGTGGTTATTTTGGATCTGTTTTTTATGATCTTTAGAGCTACCTCCTATCTATTTTTATGGTCGTAAGCTCTGAATACCTGTCCGAAGGCACCCTTCCCCAAAATAGCCAGTACCTAGTAACGATAGGCGATCTGGTCTTTAGCGTATACCTTTAAATCTTCCTCCTAGTCATCGAATACATAGATAACTCCCTGCAGCTTTGGCCGCCTCCTACTGATATAATAAACTGCCTGGCAGCTATTTATCTAGTCTCTCTCTACCGGAGTGAGCAGTTTCTCGTATTTATATAGGAAACTAGCACCAACCATGGGTAAGTCATCCTGATCGGGCAATTCAGTGGGAATCTGTCTTTTATGATCCTGTTCTGGCTTGTGTCTGATGCTGGGTTTTAGACTGCTCTTAGTGTTGCGTCTTTGGTTGATTGCGAAGGCCTGGATGTTAATGTTGGTGGCGGGTACATTCTCTTCAGTTTTAATTCTAGAATTCTTTACTTCTTCAGTACTATCAACAGTCGTTCCTTAAGTTTTGAGGGATTATTTATAAAGAGGAGTTTTTTTACTCTGGATCAGCTCGATAATAGTCTGCCGCACTGGAGTCAGCAGCTTCCTCTTAGGGGAGTAGTCTGAAGCCTGCAGATTTTTAGGTTCACTCTTGAATCTCTTTTTGATCATGAATGGCTTCGGCTAGACTCCGTAGGGGTTTTAGAGTTCTTAGGGGTTGGCAAGAACAGGCTTCTTTACGTGTCTGCTAAAGTCTGACCTAGATATATAGACTTCAGAGGCATGAAGCTAACCACTAGGGTAGGTGGACATTTATTAATTTATTAACTCAGGACAATCGATAGCCATTTTGTTTGGTTATTCCTACTATAAAACTATTGCGAGGAGTATCAGTCATAACTCTTAAAACGATACTTCTGTATTCATATTTTACAGATGACGAAAGGATAGGAAATACCCATTCCTATAAATAATGAACTCTGAAGATACCGTCGGCAACCAATAACAGCAAAAAACAGAGGTTTGGTGGATGAGGTAAATGAGAATATTATTGGAGTAAATAATGACTGTGATTATTTAAAAAATATAACTGGAAACGCTAATGAATTCATTTTAGTCAACCACTTAGTAGTTTGAAGATGATGTTAAGATAGAGTTTAAGAATTAAAGTTTAGTCTGTAGATGCTCATTTGAATTGAACAACATAAACTGGACGGAAATAGACAAATGAAATGAGAACACAACATAAAGGCCGAAACAATCATCTAAAGTTGTCTAAGGGCTCCTTTCCAATAAATATGCAAACTTAGCTACCAAATTTGCATACTTCTGTTGTAGTTATAATATTTGTTTCAAATCACAGTCTCCCAAGCATTCTCACCAGCTATCCATCCCACTTTAAATACTTTGAACTCTCACACTGCTTATTAATAGTATGTTTGATATAATATAGTGCAATATCATAATTACTAAAGCTTAGATATTAATTTAACAGCTAGCTTTCGAATGGAAATATCGGATCTGTGCCTGTGCACTTCCTAATGTAACCTCCCTCTCACCCAGAAATAGTCATCCTCAAGCAGGTGTTCGAAGCCACCCAAGGCGAAATTACCCTCAGCCTTCTCCTACAGAACCTCAAATCCATCGTAAAGGCATCCCCTCAACTCAAAAACAGTCTTCAGCAGCTCATTGCATTCTTTATGTACTGCTAAAGCAGACACAAACCAAAATCCAGTGAAGAGTGGCGCAGTAAGTTCAAAAAGGAAGTTAAAGCATTAGAGAAAATGCTGCATGCGTAGATGGTGTACCGTAAGAGCCTGATGAGTAGATACTGGGCTAGACTCAAATGCAAACATCGAACGTACTCAATGAAGTCGATGATGATAATCGCTGATAGGCAGTCGAAGCTTCTGACAGGAGAATCATCGCAGTTCTTAAACAACACCACGTCGGTCAGTTCCAACAAAATGCTCATAGAGTAACACCTTAACCAAACAAAAACGCACTGGGTAACCATAGAATAATGAAGAGTATTAAGCTGAAGAGCAGAGCTTGGACAGGATGGATAAAATATATGGATTTGGCTAAACAGAAGAAACTTAGGGAGGAGAAGTAGGTCCATAACGCCAAAAGAGCCAAGGATTACCACTATGCTAGTCTTAAACTGAGGAGTATCTACAGCTTGAAACAATATATCATCTTGGAAAAAGAAGAAAAACGCAAAAAATAACGCATATAGTCATCGACTCACAGATCTATCAAACTTTCCTATTTTCAGCTGATGCTTGATGCCTACAGTAACCCTCAATTAATTCAGACATCACCAAGATAGAGGCCGCTCTCTAAAAGAAAGTTATGAGTCTAATTTAAAGGCTATCGAAGGTTCGAGCCTTGGGGAGGCTGAGAGCACTAAACCAACCCACCACTCCAGTAACCTATAAGAACTATGTGGCTGTACTCTTTCTCAAGCAGATGATAGAGGCACACTGTGGGAAAACTCTATGTTACGATACTAAATAGCTACCGGGAGTACTTGGGTTTTGTTCTAAATCATCTAAATTGGCTATATCATGCCAACTCAAATAGTTCGGAAGCATACTCCTTCAGAAGTCATTCAAAGGTTTGAGGGGGAGAATGGAGAAGATGCGGAGCTTTAGAAATAAGTGCAAACTTCGTATTTAGAGAGCCACCATGTATGCTGTGAAAGCCCTTATTAAATCTAAAAGGTAGGTACTCATCAAGCAGGTTGATATGGTCAGATGGATCAAAATTCGCAAGCTAAAGGTTCTCTTATAGGGCATAAAGTTGATGCACAAAAGAAGGATACAGTCTTTCAGTTATATGGAATAGGCGTCAGATAGATTGTAGCCTTTGAGGATAAAATCATTCTTCCACAAGTTGCTAAATAGAACTACAGGTTATTGGCATCGCTAGACATCCAGTAAGGAATCCCTCAGGGAATATAGGTTATTACAAACCTTAAAATTATTTAAGCAGTGGATCAATCGTAAAAGAGGTTCATAGGCTAGGACCAACATCTTAGTTCAAAGTGTAAAGCATCTCACAAGGAAACAACACTATAAGATACTCTAATAGAACCTAATCCATAAAATAGGGTTGATTCGATAACTAAGAGTAAAAACATAAACTTACAAACAACTGATTTTTGGGCGTTATACGAACATTGTGTTCTATGCACTTAGGCAGCAGCGACGCCGAACTCTTCTAAAGCACAACATCTCTGCATTCTGCCTCAGAAAGTATCTCAAGGCAATTAAAGCTTTCCCCCAGCGCTAACAGCGTCAAATTCAAAACCTGGTATTTCAGTACAATACTAAACTATGTAAAAGAGCATTCAGACTACTGATAGAGGGCTGTAGAAAGCAGCAGCACGGGTAGTAATAATTACAGAATAAATATAACAAACTCACCCAAAGGAAGATATTTAGAGAACTGAAAAGAAACTGGCAGCGACTTCACAAATATTCGAGACTATCGTCAAAAGTGATTCTCTATCACAAGCACAGATTCCTGGACTATATGAGAGATAGACTGGAAGAGACCCAAACGGAAATGCAACTAGCAAATCAGCTTTCGTATGCTATAGGTGGGCGGAGACTATTCGGCTCTCTTAAAGAGAAAGTATCTTTAGCGAAAACATCATAACAAGTCGAGTTAGCGGTGATCGGCCAAAGATTTAAATCGGGGTTACTCTCCTTCAGAACAAAGGTTAAGCAGCAGAAATCTCTAGATAATCGTGTGTAGGCTCTTCAAAACATTCTCAATCGATCACTTATTTAACGCAATGTAGACAAACTTACGGCTATAGTAAAGTAGAACAAAATAGTAAAAAGTGTAAAGCATATCGCTCATCGGAGAACCCTGCTGTCAGCCAAAAACATATGCAAACAGTTAAGGAGGGTGGTATTCAAACTATGCAGGATAAAACTAAACAAAAACAAACTCCTCACCAAATACAAAACCAAGTTCCAAGGTCAGCTCATCCAATAACTTTCACGCTTCGTAAAGATCAGAAGGAGGGAGACCCTTAGAATAGCTCCATTTGTGGCCAGACACCAGCATATCAAAATCAGAAATATCCTCCTCTTTCTAATGCATAGGGTCGAACAAAAACGCAGATTTCTCCAAATTCTCTAAAGAAACACTACGTAATTCCTCACTAATATAGTTACGCCACCTTCAGAGTATACCAATAGGGACTCTCCAGCATCTTCTAGTAGTTTAGTTTTAAAGAACGATGTGATGCTGTAGAGCTCTACCACAAAAAATACTGTTTAAAAAGGTTAGCCTAGAAAGCTATTCTGATAGCCAACAGAAAGATGATCGAGTTTAAGTGCATGAAGCACTACGCAGCCAAGGTATCTAAGTTTGAATTCAGCTACTAAGAAAGAGTGTAACTGGCCTGATAGTCAACGTCAACAATAAGAATCAGTAGAATGAGTCTAACTGCAACTAGCAGAGTTTCTACAAAAGTCGCAGAAAGTTCGAAGAGTTGAAGCTACCCCAGAAGCCAGCCTTTAGCACGGGGAGAGTCAGCCTCAAATCCCGCAGCCGTGCTAACAGCCTTATCCGTTGACTGTATTTTTCATTACTTTATTTGCATCGCTATTCTCTCACATTATCACTAACCATAAATAGCTGAAACTTATGTAGTTAGGACTATAAAACCCCTTTAATAATATGTGATGATGCATAATATTATTAATCATCCGCCAACATGTTCGAGTAGACCGAAACAAATGCTCTATTCGTCCAGGGTGAACCCACCATCATGCCCAAAATCAACCGAGCTAAGAACCTGATTTGCCTCCTAATAGCAGTGATGGCCATCAGCATTGGAGCCATATTCATAGCCTCCAGGTTCTTTTCCATCCGCACCAAAAACAGCATCGAGTCTATCTCTCTCCTGAAAGAGTAAGCTTAATACTAAACATAGCTCCAATTTCAAACTATGGGCCACCCAACCAAACACCGACAACAACATCTACCAAAAAACATACAGGCTGTACAACTATACAGGGGATACTTAGGTGGTAAATATCCATTTATGTAGAATGAAATCGATGCTGGGAAATTCGAGCTTAATCCCATCCCATTCACCTTCAACCATACCTACTAATATCTAAATTCTACGTTCGCCCAGGGAAACCTAGGAGAGGTGAGTTTCAAGAATAGCTGGGCTCTCCTACCAACCACTAACAACACTCTGTATAACTTCCATAATCTCAATCTAGCAGTCAACAAAGTTTTCTTCGAATTTGTCAACTGGCCCATCCAAAGAAAGTTCCCCATTCTCTTCAATAACCTTATGACCTCAATCAGAAGCCAGTTCCTCCCACTCTTCTACACCAAGTATCTGTATGAGTTTTTCTTCAAAAATACCCAGTTGGTGGTTTCAACAGTGTTCCAACCATTAGGATTTAGTGAAGATCTTCAGAAAAAGCTTGTGGATGATGCGGATTACGGTTGGAAGACTGTTAAGGGGTTACAACCTTGGATGACACTCTGTCTGACTAAAAGCTATGATACTGCTGTTTATAGCAGTATTAGGAAACGGTTGGGTATCTCCAGTACGGATATGCTGAGACTGATAGGGCCCAAATCTACCATGTACAAACTAACCTTAGCACTAAACTCTACAATGAAACTAAAACTAGACAATGCTGATGTTAATCCAGTATGCAGCGGAACCATATGTACGGATAATTAGTTGGTGGCTAGTCAGTGGTCGGTGTCCTTCCTCACTCAGAACTAAATCATGCCAGGGATCAACCTTCAGTAAGCCTCCAAAGATCTTAACAGTACCTTTCCGAACTATATGGAGTACTCTGAATTTTGCCGCCAAAATAACATCACATCTACACTAAGTATATCAAGTGCTATTCCTCTCCTAAACAATCCCAAAGTGACGCTACTATCCATTAAGAACGTTGATTACCTCGTACAGAACAAGGATAGCCCAGATGTACTGGATTCCTTCCTAAATACCCCTGGAGAAGGTGGCAACATATTGAAATACATAACTGAGTACTACTACCAGCAACTAAGTGCTTCAGGACTAACCGACAGACAGTTCACCTGGTTATGGATGACCTACCAGAACTTCAACTAACGTCTATTTATATTTAAGAACTTCCTAGTTACCGAGTATCTATCAAGAGCACTCTACGCTTTTTCAGTACTTTCCTGCAAAGACTATTTCGTTGGGGCTGTTCTTTAGAAATACTCCCAAATAGCCTGTTCCAACCCTACCTTAAATATCGGTAGCACCAAAGACTCCTACATTCCCTACATAAACGCCTACTTCTTCTAAAACAGGGATCAACTCAAAAATGCATTGAACATGAGCCAGGATGATGCTGAGTACTTGTTTAGTTCAGACGATAGTCTTTTTGCTCAACGAATCAAATAGCTACTTGGAGATCTATCGAAATTCTATAACTGCTAAACTTAGTTGTGTTCTGATCAGGAGTTGGCATATAGACAGTGGGGAGATGGGTCGATAATGAGTAACCTACCAAAGAAATACTTTGGAGATAAGGGAAGTGCAACAATTTTGTAATGGGATACCAAAGGTGTATTCGGTAAAACACCCACCTAATTCACACTGTTTTCTGGTACCAAGCTATCCTATGCTCAGGCCAAGTAGATACTGTCTTATGAGGGAACCGGATTATTAGGGTTGTTTTCCCTGGGGTAGAGACTTAGAAGTGGTGTCGACAACCTAAATATAATACCATACTTAAACTATGTCCTTTATGGGCAGGTTTATGGCAACCTTATGGTCACCCGGAATGGCCAATAATACCTAACAGGATACTCCGATTCTTTCCTCAATAAACAAAACAACAAACCTTCACTAGACAGTGGCACACCATGGGCTACTCCTACCATATCTCTAATAAAAACTAGCAACTCTAAATAGTTACAAGGTCTCAGCAACTACGACGTTAGCAAAATCAACACTGGAATATTCAACCAAGACCTACTACGTAACTGGAAGGCTATTAACGGTCGGTACTTCACCGGTTATTTCGTGCCAATCGATGGTGACAACACCCGTATCCTAACCAAAACCTGGATTAATACTGGTCGACCCATAAACGGAACCAACTTTCTAGGGTTTAGCCCCTAACTAAAATAAAGCAGCATCCTATCCATCTACTGGTAATAATTCAGACGAACCCTCACACTAAAATACGACTTAACTCTTACTGAAAAATACAAATTCCCAGTTTACCGCTACAAACTAACAGAACTCGAGTTCTATGTGGGTGACTAAACCCTCGACAACCGTTACATTAAGTTCGTAATAAATGTTTAATGTAGAGTTCTGACTCGTATTTCGATATTGAGCCAGTTACAGGACATACTCTCTAGATACATATGATCATCGAACATAGGAGCCAACCATCAGATCTCCTTCTCGTCAAAAACACCGTTAACATTCCTCTCTACCAGGAGTAAATATACTTTAGCAGGGTAAACACTGTACGGTATGACCCCATCTACTCTTATTCCCGTATAAACTTAAAGATAATAATATCTTTAAGTGTGATAGCAGGTGCCAGTCTGATTGGTGTCATCACCCTAGCTATATTTATTTGGAGATGGAGGAAGGACCTTATTCAGTTTGATCTGGAGAGTAGGAGAGGGTCGATGGTCATCGACACCGGAGGAAAGAATAGTTTAATGGCAGACCCTAGTAGTTTTGCTGGGTGATCTGTGTTTATAAATTCTATAATTTTCATCAAACATCCCACTTCAAATAATTGATCAACCACCTATTCGCTCAACCTTTGCCCATTCATACTTTTAAACAGAGGCATATTATGAGTGAATAGTGATGACCTTAACTAGCCTCTCTTCCCTATAAAATTATCTTCAGCCAATTACCCCCTCTACTATAAAATCCCCATACTATCTAGTCTCCTAACCCTCTATCAAATCTACAACCTTCCCTCCAAACATAAATCTGAATGGAATTGATAAAAGTTTGTTGATGGATGATAAATTAAATACTCAATGTAATAATTTCAATTGGGAATCTAAACGATGAGTTTCTCTTAATAACACCATGCTAACCATGTGGCTAACGGCGTCAAGGATGAGCCTGACCGCACAGAGCCCATGCACCGACACTACCTCCGAGATCGTAAGGGTAAGAAGAAAGCGTAGACTGCCGACATGCCCCACCTACCCACCCTCATCCCTATCAGCTAAACTACCCACATTGACATAAACTACACCCTGGAGAAGGATATCGAGCACTTGATTATCCGCATTCCCATTCACAAGTGGGTGGACAAGTTCACCTAAGTAATCCCAAGACCTGGAGATGGAGGTAAGCTCCGATTGACAGTAAGCAACTAAAAATCAGACTATTTGACTGTTGCTATTCGGTTGCTATAGTAAGGGTAAACCTACCTGGACAGCTGGGGTAAAGTTCTATGGGTGTCTACTGTACAGGTGAACAGTCGAGTAATTAAAAAAACTAGCAAAAAGATAACCCAATAAACTGTATCCCTAACGTAAATTAAGGCACTAGAAGTGAACTCCGATATATTTTTAGATTTGTTTTTGCACCGCCAAATTAATTCCAAGGTGGAGGATATGCGTGGACTCGTGAACCAAGGCAATACCTGCTACATGAATTCCTACCTTCAGATGCTGTTCCATCTAGCCCAACTGAGAAACCTGGTATTCTAGCTCAATAACACCACTCCAGGTAAATTTCCAGCCACCCTCCAAAGTGTGTTCTACAAACTGGCTACCGACACTAAACCAGTCTCTACCGAACAACTATCAAAGTCTTACGGTTGGACGAAGAAGGAGACTTGGGTACAGCAGGATGTTCAAGAGTTTAGCTGTCTATTCTTTTAAGTGTTAGAGCAGAAACTTAACTAACAGAAATAGTTATAAGGAAGTTTCATCAACTTGTTTTAAGGCAAAATTACCAACTACATTGAGTGCACCTAAATAGGTAACAATTATAATTAATGTAGATTATCGGTCGGAGTCTGTGGAAAGGTTTATTGATATCCAACTGACAGTATCAGGCAATTCTAGTTTGGAGGAATCTCTCGAACAATACACAGGGTTCTAGATGCTGGAGGGCGACAATATGTACTATATTGAGGGACTGGGTAAGCGTACAGCTAAGAAAGGTAACACCTCACTTAATCTAGGCCTTTCAATAACCAAACTTCCTCCAGTAGTTATGATCCAACTAAAACGATTCGAGTACAACCCTTACACCTAACAGAACGGTAAGGTACTGACTAAGTACACTTACCCCTCCTAAATTGACTTCTCCAAATACCTGAATAAACCCACTCCTATCTACAAACTCTACGCCGTCCTCGTACACTAAGGCTAAAAGGCCTAATCCGGTCACTACTACGCCTACATCAGACTCAAAGACAATTGGTTCAAATTCAACGATTAGTAAGTTACTTCTGCTACCTAAAACTAAGTATTTTAATTTAGCTTCGGTGGTTCAATCAACGCTAACCAACTCGACCCAGCTGAACTAGTTATCTGCAATAAAGAGGTACCAGTAGAGTCTACAGCTTACATGCTAGTGTACTACGATTCTAGCCACTAAAAGGAGATATTCGATTAGAAGGCGGTCTATCCCCAGTGGCTGCACGATTAGGAATAGGCTAAAATCGAATAGGAAAGACAGAAGAAACTTCGTAACGATATCTGCAGAGTAAGAATAACTGACTGGTGGAGCATCAAAGACTTTAAAGTCACCTCATGTGGGTTCATCAACCTAAAAGATACTTAGGATCCAGACTACAAATTCGACAGGTATGTTGAGATCGACCTTAACAAATCAACACAAATAAAAGACTGGCTGAAGTAGATTGGTCCTGATGCAATAACCTACTGGATGTACGATATTAGAGACAAAAAGTAGGTGATTTACAATTTCTACCTCAACAAACAATCTCCGACTATCAACGACCTATTCAAAGACACTAACAACCAGAATGCTATGATTGTAGCTTTCAGCCGGAACTACCGGTTAATCCATTACGATTAGCACACTAAGTCTTACGTAATGAGAGTATAGAGTATCTAGTAGTAATAAGACAATAGAATGAAGAAACTCCAATAGTAATAAACCAAAATCAACGCCGCCTACTTCGCTAGCGACCTAACCATCTACATCATCAAACTCTACCAGGTTACTCACAGCAAGTAGACTACATTCAGCTATTACGATTACAGCTACAGTTCAGAAGATAAAGCTGGCAATCTCATTAAGAGGCTCCGATAATAACTGCATTAGCCTGACTATAGCATCCGATTCTACCTATAAACTAAACCATTCGAAGTCAAATAGCTATCCCCTGACACAATCTCTTGCGGGTAGACCCTCAGAAACAGAATGATAAGAGTGGTAGTCTAGAAACTCTCCCAGCGGATCAAAGCCCAACCCCTCCAGTCGATGCTCAGTCGCTAAGGGAACAAGATATGCGTCACAATCCGATCAGAAGACCAATAAATCTGTATAGAAAGCTACTTCAATAAATAGGCGACCCTCGACACAATTAGATAATACATATTTACGGATGTACTGGGTAGGGACGAATAGTATCAGTCTGCAGCATACATAGTTATAAAAGCAAAACAGACCAAATCAGCCCGAGTTTTCACTGAGGTGCACTCGGGAACTATCGAAAACATATTAAAATTTGAAAAGACTTTAGTATTTACAAAATCCTCTATTAACACCAACTAGAGGGAATAGAACTCCTTAATCAGAATAGCCTACAGAATGAAGGATCTATCCTGTGTTGACACTGAAACACTCAAAATCTCCAAGACTATGAATACAGAGCAACTCCTCCAACTGGTGGCAGACACTCAACCTTTCAATTAGTATATTGCCATTGAAGAGACTGTTCGTCTCAGGCTTATTCTTATGGATAGCCTCCAATAGAAAATACTTAGGGTGGTATCAGCTGAAACCCTGATTGATGCTCTGCTTAACAGAACCAAAGGACATCTGTTTGTAGAGGCGGACAATCCTATTGAAGACGGTAGTACCATACTCTGCCACCACAAAACCAAAACAGGCGAGTATATTTAAAAACCTTTCGTACTTCGAACAGACTCCAAGATAAAGATGAGCGAACTGAAACTGCAAGTAGTTGAGAAACTCAAAGACTTCTAATTCAGTTTCGACCAGAAAACCCATAGTGCTAACCCTTCTAAGCTTCGCCTTGCCATTTACGCAAAAGGTTCCTCTTCAAGCAGGGCAACCTAGATAGCCGATGACTGCTAGATCCCCCTGTCCGATGTCTTCCCCAGCACCAAATAGATGTGCCTATAGATAACCCACATGAACGTTTCTAAGTCAGTGCAGCCAATGAAGATCAAGATAAACTGAGTGGATACATTTTTATGACTTTACATATCTATATGTATGACCAATCATACAGCTTCCTGTTCATACAAATTGTCATCTGAATCGTAACGGGAATGCTTGGTTATAAGTCTATTAAACATCTGAGTCTTTCTGAGCATCTCCAGTACTTCCTTATTATTCCTTTCGGAAACCTGTGTCAGGTGTATTTTGTTCTTCTCCAATCGTATTCTGATTGACTATTTGTTTTTACGGTACAGCTACCTGATATTGGCGAATGATCTCTTCATGGAGTTTTACTTGTCCTTTACGCGTTTCTTGTGGTTCTTTTCTATCAACTCCCGGACATTCTCTGCTGACTTCCTCTTCTTGTTGTAGTCGTCCTTCCTCGAGCTCTATATTGACTTCTGGCAGTGCTCCCTCAATCGGTTGTTCTTCCATCTCAAAGAGTCCAGCTCATGCTGGCTCTAATTCTGGATTTTAGTCAGCACCTCCCTATGGTTGGACTTATGCCTCAACAAATCCTCCATGCGGTGCTGCCTCATGGACTCAATGTTATTCCTTCTCTGATGCTCCTGCTAGATCATCTGGAAGATGGATTATCTCTTGAGAACCTAATCATAACGATTAGCCGAGTTACAGAGAAGCATAATGGCCTTCGAGTAGGACATCTTAACTTATGGAAGAACACTCTCCATTTTTAGAATTCTTCTGATAAAACTAAAACTTAGTTTCACACCATCAGTGCAGCTAGTGTGCCTCCATATGATAATATGAATAGAATCAACAGGTATTTGAAGTTTTAGCGACGAGCTACCCCTTTCTTCAGACACATCACCGCACAGAAACTCATTATGCAGCTGGCTTTGGTTATGAGGTACGGTACTAGTTTGGTCGATTAAAACGTTGAGGTGGTTGTGGCTGCATTAAAATCATAGTACCGATAAGGTTGTTAAGCAGGAGGCTCACCCCCACAACCACAGTCATCTTGAATATGCCAGTCTGAATGAAAATATTGCAGAAATCGTAGTCGTTGCTTCCTCTCAATTTAGTGAAATAGGTAAGGTTGGGGACTGCGAATGTAAACCCAATAAAAGCCATAATTGCTTTGGAGTTGAAGAAGCCCTGTCCCAGATACAGCACCGCATAGTGCATACTAAACACATTAACGCACAATAGCACTAACGATGTCATGTAACTTAGGTATTTGAGACGACCAGTAGCCAGCGATAGTAGAAACACAGGAAAATACAAAACTTTAAGTATTTTAAAGCAAGTATTTTGGGGTTGAATAGACTCAGTACCTATTTCCATTTTCTAATCCATATCTGGGAAGGTGCACTTTCTCGGAGACCTATCCTCTTCATCTTAGATTTTAGATATTATATTATACTGTTGATTGAACTTCTCATTCTATTTCGGCAACCAGAACCTCTAGTAAATATACGCTCTCTATGCAGTCTCCGCCTACTTTTTGATCTCGATTCCCATCTTCAGAGCTAGCACAATTGAGGCAAAGTTCCTATGTATCTTCCTATGCTTTTAGTTGGTTACTGCTCTTTCCAACAGCCTATTGTATTTATCCACTTCGTTCCTAATAAGCTCTGTATTCTCAGTAATGATATCCTCCAGCTAGTTAATGTCCATTTTGGCGTGTTCCTGTGTCACCAGAAGATCCGAACTGACCACCCGTTCATCATTCAGAAGTCCCAGCAGCTTAAGTAATTTGTAGTGTATCGAAGAGTTCAGACAGTTAACTATCCAGAACACAACAAACCAGACCAGATGGATAGCCCACCAAAACCCATACACCACTGGATTGAGTACATAGTACCCCAACAGGCATATAGAACCCAAGTACATCAATATATCCCTGCTTAAAAGGAACCCTTCCAGTGTGGTCTGTTTGCTCTCCTCCACATACACAATATACCCGAAGATAATCAGAATATTGAAAGAGTCAGTCTCCAAACACAGCTCTACTCCGGTGGAATTAGGTAGAACAATCATCGATATGAGTACATACAAAACTACAGGCATACTTATTAGTAGATAATAGAGATTGGCGCGTAAGAAGGGGCTTATTCCTTTGGAGAAGAGGTAACACTACTCAATCAGCTAGTTTAGGCAGAAGTGGTGTAGGGCGTAGTTTAGGCCTATTCCTACTACAAGAACTGTATTATTATATGGATTACCTATAGGCCAAATAATCGAGCCTAGGGGGCTAGGAGACATTAGACCGATATCCATAGTTTTCCAAATCGATTATATGTGCTGACAGAGTAATAAATTAACCAAACATTGCCATCATGCCAGAAAACATAAGATACCCTATCAAACTAACCTCCCCTATGTTATTCCCCAATACACAATGTCTGTTAGAGGATACCCAGCCTATTAGAAGCCTCCTCTCTGCTACCAATGATAATTACCGGTAAAGGAAGCCTATAAAGGTGTTCGATTTTGTTGTACATAAATTTAAATACAATGGGTAACTCAAAAAGCGCATAAAGCTTTGGGGTGTCTCAACTGTAAGATGCTTCCAGCTGGGTGTTCTCCCAGAATATTGGGTATTGCGATATCTTCAAAAACCAGATATCAGGTTAGGAGCTCTAACAGTACACCATCCCTCTGGACGGAAGAACCAGTTTCATCCAATAGCTCTAGAAATACGAGTATAGACGTACTCAGAACCAAAACCTCGTAACCGTAAGATTCGTCCAGAAACAGGAGTCCAAATACTTGTGTTCTGGGATGGACTTCATCAAAGTTAAAACCGAAAGAATTCCGTACCGACTATCCAACCTACACAATATCTGCCAGGTGTAATGCTATTACATCCTCCAGGAAGCAATCATCGGGTATAAAACCATCCACTAAAAACTAGGTCCAGTCAGAATTGACGATGAGATGATTGGTTTCACTCCTACCGGTAAAGTTAAGGTATGGTTGAATTAAAACTTTGCAAAGAATAGTCCGGAAGAACCCTAGATTAATGAAGCAGGAAAGGGAGAGCTCTCTGAAGTAGGTATGGTGAATGAACTGTTCAGAACTATTGAGAAGCATTGTTCAGGACAGTTCCATGAACAGTTGAGAGCTGGGTTTCAGAAGCCACAGACGTTTCTTGATGCGAACGCTCTAATCCAAGAGTTTATTGATAGAGAGAACATTATTGTACCGGGTAAGGTAAGACTCAATAAGTCTGGGCAGCCACAGCCCTCCTCAATATCAGTCTAATCCAAAGTTGGTAGCACTATTAAGCAGGGTCCGATGCCATCACTCAGTATTCCACAAGGAGATCAACTGACCACTTAGTTAGGTAAAGCAATCATCCAAAATGTGGAATCTAGCCAGCTCAATCAACAAAGCACTCTAAAACTGGCTCAAAGCACCATTCCTCTCGTTTTGGATAGCCCTCCAGTCAATATGACACCTGCCTCAGTTGTGGCTCCTACTCTGGCTCCACTTGCTTACAGTTCGATTACCTAACAGACTGTCACCCCACAGACAAAAGAGATTGTTGTTGATACCATAACTACTGCCTTTCAAATGGATGGTTCGATGAGAAGAAGTGTTTCCAGAGAAAGGAAAAATTTAGGGACCCCTAAAAGACCACCTCTTCCCCCTAGAGACAGTATGTAGGGCTCCAGAAATTTGAGGGGAAGCCAAACAGGAATAACAACTACCACAACTACAGTCACCCAGACACAGCCTATCCTTGTTAGCCAACAAGCAGTAACTTCAACTCCTGTAACCTTCGTTCACCAGGCAACTCCAGTTGTAGTCACTCTTCGATCCTCCAGAGCTTCAAGTTCTCATGGAGAGGGCGCTACTATTCTAAGAACATCCTCAGCAAGACCAACCAGTTCTCACGGAATAACCCCATCTACAATCATTCTCACTCAACCTACTACCATCCCAGTGCCAACAGTAAATACTGTACCCGTTAATACATACCAACAATTTCCTGTATCCACTACAACATTCGTCCAGCCAACTTCTGGCCCTATCATTACTGGAGCTTCTATTCGAAACACCCCTCAAGTATTCTACACTCAACCCCAAACTACTTTTATAAATCCTCCTCAAACTACTTTCATAAATCCTCCTTCAACTACCTTTATAAATCCTGCCTCAACATTTATTAATCCTCCTCCAAGAACCCAGTTTACTTCAATGCCTCAAACATCATTCAGTCCTTTCAACCTACCCACTGATAGCCGGCATACAATTGGAATTGACAACAGTAGAGTTCCAATGATACAAAGGACCGATCCAATCAACCCTAATTATATCAACTCCAATGTCATCAAACAACAGACAACTTTTGCTGGATCCAGCGTATCAAACCAGGGGGATCACAGCTACATAACTCCTCAAGTTGCCAATCTCATTACCAATCTCAAAAGAGAATTATCCTCTGATAAGTTCAAAGGATCAAGCATAAACAGCGAGCACTCCTCGAATTCAAACTCCAGAAACTTTATGCCATATAATCATAACACTACAGGCCCATCCATCTACACTTCTAATACCTCGTCAGCACCCTCGTACATTCCTAATGCTGTTCCAAGCAGTGGCCCCGCAACAGGAGCTACATACGAGTCCAAATATTCAACTAATCAGCAATATGGATACACAGGGACACCAGGCAGCTATTCCAGTTCTTACAGCCAAATGTACGATGCCTCCATAAACTCCCAATCACAAGTAAACACCTCTATTCCCAGCTATTCTGGTGGTATTCGGACTCTGTAGGGCCTGAGAAGATGATAATGACTCCTATTTGTATTTATTCATAAATATTCCCATACTACCTTAATAATCTACTTCCATCATAAAGTGCCCAATAAAGTCAGCCCAATAATTTCGTCTTTATTAAAACCCCATCCCATATTCATCTTAGTTGTACCTTCATCTATTATTAAACCATTGCTGATGTAAATACTAAATTGCACTAATAGATTATTAATTACAATCTAGTATAACCATGAAGTAAATGAAGGATCTCGAACTTCACGATGTCCCTATCGACGCCTACGAAAAGTCATGCTGTGAGAAGTTCATCTCATGCCTGGCCGACTTCTTCGAGTGCGACAGAAAATTATTTCCTGACGAACAAACTTGCACCCACTACGCCAGCTAAGACTTCTCACAGTCACTCTCCAAGAGACAATCCAAGTACTAGAAGTATCCCATCGATATGAAGTTGATGCCCTAGAAGTGCAACGATGTCAATAGGTTGAAGAACTGTCTCAGCAAATAGTGGTGGCTGTAGTTCCTCTGTTGTAAGGGCAAAGACTAAATGGAGCTGGATGAGCCCAGTGAGTACTCTGAAAAGCATATCCGGCTACAGGAGAAAACCATTGAGGACTTCTACTAAAAAGATCCTAATCCGGCAGGCCCCTACTAAAATAAGTCAGTTAGCGTCAAACAGCAAAGGCAAGATAAGCTAACAAAGAACAATATCTTCATTAACGAAATCACTCCCGATAACGACCAATAATTAGATAGTATCGATTTGGAGAAGCAAGTTAATGAGTTAAAACCCAACTTTGTTGAGGTTCGCCCTGCATCCAAGAAAGGATCCACCACTGCCCTCAAGAAACCTGTTTAGACTATCTGGGCTAGTCAGGAATAGAAAAAACCATTTAGAGTATTCAAGAATAAACAAAATGGTAAACCTAAACAGGAGACATAAAATATTTTCAATCAGGAAAAATATACAGTCTTTAACCCCGATAACTCGATAGGAAAACTGATGCCCTCAGCAGATGCAGAACAGCAAAACAATCTGATGCAATAATCTATCGATCCGATCATTTATAAGGATCCTGAAGTTTAAAGGGAATATAAGCCTCGTAACAAGAAAACACCCGTTCTGGATCTGGATAGTATGGATAACACCCTGCCAACTAGCAAAATAGACGACAAAAGAGATAAATTAATTTAAAAATAAGACCCTAGTGAAGCTTTGGCTCGGCCAGTCTAATCCCGTTCATTCCCAGTCGAATCCTAAACCCCAGAGGATGGCACTAACAAAAAGAATTAACGAAAGATAGCCAAATAGAATCGTTCCAATACTTAGGAATTTCAAAAACAAGTTGAATAATTTTCAGTTCCATAATTTTTGGTTCCTAAGCAACCAGTACCTGTACCCGAACCCAAACCCAAACCAGTGTAATAGTAGGTAATCTTCAAATTCGATGACACTCCACAAGAATAACAGGCGGATTCAAAGAAAAAGAAAAAAGCCAGAACATTCAAGCAGCCTGAAGCCCCTGCAGAATAAGTAGTAATAGAGCAGGTGAATGACATCAAAAAGAAAAAGAGGATCAGAAAACAGAACCGACAAGACTTCACTGAAGAGATTGACATAGGAGAGGAGGAATTGGATGAAACTCAACAAAAACGAAGGAAACGTTAAGAGTAGAACTGATTATTTGATTCCTATCATTGTACCTTTTTAGATTAGAAAGTAGGAGCTCGATTCAAGTTTTCCTGGTCTAGTTCTCTGACCAATCTGAGCTACTGAATACACTATCGTTGTCGAACGATTTGACGTATTTGTAGATGGTTTTAGATTGCGATAGGTCGAATACCTCATATTTGTGCAGGGTTTTATTAATATTAGCTTAAATAGTCTAATTTACCCTCGAAGTACCTTGAATCTTTCTGCGTCCTCCGGATTGATTCCTTACTCTTTAGCAAACTTCTCAATGTATTTCTTAGTTATCGATTTAAGTTCTCCTCTATTGAAGGGCATCTCCAACAAACAAGCGATAACCTTCCCCTTGAAATTGGGTAGGTTATCTAGTTGTCCATTAAAGTTCTTCAATCCATATACTCCTTTGCTTTTGCTAATGTTCTTGGAGATATTTAACAGAGGGTAAATATGCTTCTTAAACACATCCTCACTAACCTTGTACTCTTTCTGTGCTTTCAAAGCTATGGTATCCTTAGTCATTCCCATTGGACTACTCTTCAGTATCTCAATAAATTGGTTTTAGTAGCTGGAGTGGGAGATACGACGCTACCTCTGAATCTTTTGAATTCGAGTTTGTACAGCAACCACCGATCTCCCAAACTCCACAGATATCTGATGAACTAGCTGATTCGTCAGAGTCCTCTTACTATCAATAATACTCTCTAATTTGGCAATCTCCTGTGAAGTCCATAATTTCCTCTTCTAATTCTGCACGCACTCTACAGAGTAATTGGGTAGTCCAAGCTAATCCTCCGGTTAAACAAAGGTAATCTCCTTTTCCTTCTTGAACACACTAAGAGTGTAGAGAGGGGAGCACTTCTCAATAGCAACCAGCATATCCCTATAACATCCCACCCAAAACTCGAAAATACATTGCATCAGTGCTTAACTCGACTTCTTTTTTGCTCCACTTTTCAGCATCTCAAAGTAGCCATTTCTCATATCATCTATAAACTTGTGTTTGTTGGATTCCTCAACATATAGGAAGTTTTAAAAGTGGCTGCAGAAATCAGGGTTGATGTTAGTATTAGTAGATCTAATAAAGGTTAAATTCTTTTATAAACTGGACTGAGATTAACCAGGCTAGCTGAAGAACTGTGTCAGACCAATCTACTCATGATTGGATTGGTCCAACATATTGGAGCCTTTCTGGGTCTCCCCCAACGTAACGAACCCCTGAATACCTTTTTTAAATAACACCTACCATTTATGGTTTTGTTGTGCTAGGACATCTTCTAGAAACTTTGAGCCGTCATCTCCGACTGAAACCAAGCTGGCCTTTGAGGCTGGTCCCTAAAATATGCGGGGTAATCGAAATTGCTTTCGATCTGCATTTGAGACTCAGTCCTCTACATCGCAGGAAACATTATTTCCCTCTACTCACTCGAAAACAGGCAGCTGTTGATCCATTCCTAGGGTTCCATTAGACAATTTTTATAATATAGTCTTATCAACATTATTACACATTTATCTGGCTCAACCTGACGCTACCTCATACATTACACACCCCTATGAATATCACTTTCGCTAGTGAACTAGCTAGCCGTTAACGTACACCTTTTTAATGTTCCGGTCGTCCCCAGTATAAAGGAATTTTTAGAGAAGCTGGTCGAGATCCCCTGCACGGTCCACCCCTTCGAATACGTCTATTCGCTGACAGCCATCATTTTATAGACTTATGATAAGGCCATCGAAATGCTTTTTAGGTTCGAAATTACCAGTAATCTTTTATAAAGACATTACCTAGGCTCCTCCCAGAGTAGCCAGGAAAAATACTTCCTAAGTTGTTAGCCTGTATTTCGGTTGGTCGATTGCAAGTATTTTTGATATTGCCAGGGCATAGCGAATAGCATCCAAAATTGATGCAGAATATCCCCCTGCAACGTCTGTTCCTAATGAAGTCTTGATTCCTTAGTCTATTAGATCTCGCATTTTTATAAGCCCACTCATTATTGAAACGTTTGAGTTTCCACAGTGAGAAACCCCGCAATCATATCTTTTTAGAATTTATTTCTCTTTTGGTGTTAGGTGGACACAGTGGGCAAGCACAGCTCTATGGCCCCCTCGTTTTTCTAGCAATCCAGCAGTCTAATATACGTTGGTATAGCATGATGTTTCAGGGAATTAAGCCTGTACGAAGTCTATCTATCCTTTCTACTAGCTTAAATGAGATTGGAAGGGTACAGAGTACTTTTACGCTACCTAGGCTAGCCCTTTCATCAGCTACATTGAGCAGCTCACTGCAAACCGAGGAGTTATGATTGGTTTGACCAGTTGATTTTTTTTCAAATTAGCGTTTTTAGATAGCTGAAGAATTGCGCTACAAACGTGGTCCGCTTAGGCAATAGAAGTTTTAGTCTTCTCGATATAATACTATGGACTGTTCGTATCCATGCATACCTTCCCCACATAGGCTCTTTGTCCCCTCATTATGCACTCCTTCGCCAGCTCAATAGTCGCCTACGAATGAATGGTAGCGAAATAGCAGCAAGTGGTCGTCCCATTCTCGAGTAATCTGTTAACCACGGTGCTATATACCTTCTTGGCGAACTCCAGATCATTGAATTTGGATTCAACAGGGAATGTATAAGTTTTTAACCAATCTAACAATTTCAGATCGCATCCATTTCCCATAAAACTGTACTGAGGAGCATGGAAATGTGTGTCTATGAACCCTGGGATAAGAAACTCTTTGCTTTTCAACCTAATAGTCTAGACATTATGATCTTTCTCCATCAACTTGCCCTATCCCTACTTTCCGAGTTAAAGAATCTATCCTGTATCCTTGTTAACCACTAATCTAGCATGACTGAACTTTTAGAGTACTCCAATCGATCGGCTGTGAATAATATTTCCTTCAATGACGAGTAGGTTCATATTTTTATTTTCGAACTATTCCTACCAATTATTGCTGCGCTATTAAAAACTCCTATAACAAACGGTGCAATGTATAATATTTATTTAGAAGATATATGTCAGAGTCAGCAAAAAGAGGATCGTTTAGATTCAACAAGGGCGGTCGAAGGAGCAGCAAGTTCCATCATGACAACGAATCCAGAGGGTCAACTCCTGATAAGAAGAGAGTGACAGGTGCTCCTATGCCCTACCAAGCTCCTATTAGAGATAAAGGTTTCGATCCTAAGGAGTACATGGTTGCTGAGAGCACCTAAAGAGAGATTGAGGTATACAAGCAGATCTTCGACTACTTCGACACTGATGACGACGGTATGCTCACCCCTATGGACTTGAGAAGAGTACGTTTGAAATAGAATTAGGCTATGATCCAGTACGGCAACTACCACTGCAAGAGAAATTTCGTGTATCAGATCATCGCTATCCACGATGCCGATCTGAGCGGTTAAATTAACTTCAAAGAGTTCGTTAAGATGATGACTATAAGACCTTGTGAAAACGACAAAAATGAGGACATCGAGCGGGTATCCTCTTATAATATTCAGGTGTTCAACCAGATCGACGAAAGCCAGAAAGGGTATATTTCTGAAAACGACCTGATGAACCTAGCTGATGAACTTAACGAAGAGATCAACCTGGAGGAGATTAGAGCTCTTATGAAGAAATGTGATCCCAGTGGATAGGGCAAACGAATCAGTTTGGAGGCGTTCCTTGCCTTCAACAAGCAGAAGAAATTCTGATATCCCACAAACCATAATTATTAGGTATCTATTTATCACATATGGGCTTATTTATCCAAATACTGTCTCCACAGAGTAGTGGAGTTGAGCAGCTAGTCAATAGTAGTCTCAATATTCTATCGGGTAGTGGTGGCCACGACTGAACATTTGAATAGAAAGTCCACATGCTAGTCGACAACCTAAGCAAGGTCAGTGAGGTCATCGTGAAGCCATAGGTTGGTCGCCAAGATGTTGAATGTGTAGGGAATTCGGGAGTCGAAGTAATGGGCCGTAAGATTATTTCTAACTTCTTATCGGCTTTTAATGATGGCTTATTTACAGTCTGCTCGAATCTAGCTTCTGCTCTTATCTAACTTCCTGACGATCAGTGCTATTTTGGCAGCCATATCGACATACTTTCTCAGGAGTTGAAGGTATTGACCATCTTATTCTGCCCACTTAACCAGGATTTAGTGCATTTTTTCAAATAGCTTAGGAGAGCTTTTAACGATAGTCGAGGATATGTAGGGAAGCTGCTAAGTCGTTTTAACTTCCTAATACACTGGTTCACTCTTCTAAAACTACTGTTTGATGGGAATAGGCGACTATCTCTTCCTAAACTCAGGCTACTCCTCACTAGCAACCTACTTTTCCTATGAAATATGTCTGCGAGATATCGTATCAACAGGCTCCTTCTTCACCATTCCAACCAGGCTATCCTCCTAAGATTCCAAAGAACTATTGCTTTTATTACGGTTTCGCTTAGGTTTCATCTCGCTCCTCCCCTTCGACTTTATCTTATTTTGCATGTTCTTTTCACAGTATTTCTCAGCATTCGCAATAGCTTTCTTCAGCCTTGCATTCTTTTCCCCATGTTTCATATGCTTATTATACCCAACATTGAATAGCTCTAGCTGGTAGTCCTACAGTTCAGCACTTATTTAATATATTGTTACGATGAGCTTTACCCGAAGAATTGGATTGTGTAGAGAATGGCTTCACTGTCAGCTGCCTGCTAAACTGCTACAACCTACAAATAGCTTAAGTTGATACTTTTCCTGGCCAATAAGGGTAGCCCACACATTGTGCCCATACACAGGTTCCTTTAGGAAAGTAGGTCTGAATCTCCATAATTTGTTATTGTTACATCCTTCCATTTCATTATAAACACTGAGGTACATCTACCAATTCCAGAAGGCCCCCTCCAATGATAAATTAAATATAATGAACCAAGATCTACAGAATTGTACCTACTCACTAACTCAGCACTATTCAAGAACTTGTAGCCAGAAGAGTACTATAAGAGACACTTCAAATAGGGAATAAGAGAGGATGGTAGGAAGCTCCAACAGACCAGACCCTTACACCTAACTCTAAACTCCTTTAGTAATTGCTGTGGGAGTACTGTTCTGAGGAGGGGTAACGCCATAATTATCTGTCAGATAGTGGCTGAGCCTAAGTAGATATCCATGAGTCCACTGACCAACATCCAATCGCTTCAACTTCTAAGTACAGATCAATTAACCTAGATGTCAATGTGGTGGTTAGCGATAGAAGAGCACTCTCCAATATGGACAGAGTTAGAAAAGAGAGTTATCTAGCTTATTAGGTATAGTCCTTTCTAAAGTGTTTTGACCTCAATACTAAGCTAATCCTTCGGTAGCAACAGTCAACATTCGCTACCATCCTCAAAGTTGAGTTGAGGGTTATCGCCTAAGATGGTCATCTCCTTTCCGACTGTATTTTAGCTGCTCAACTCACCCTACTAACATCCAAAATCAACAAACTCATAGTCAAATAGGGCAAACCTCACCAATCTAAGTAGGTACTTATTATCCCACCCTAAAAGTTCTACTATCCTATCTGTTACAGCTAGCTCTACGGCCAGATCCTCATGGACAGTACCACCGAATAATAGAATCATTCATCCTACTCTCTCTCCATCCTATTCGACATGAAATCCAGTAAGTACATTCTCACCAAAACTGGAAACCAATCTACCGAGCCCAAACTCATGAACTCCCTAATCTAGCTCGGTCGAACCTAACTCCACAAACTGAATCTAAGCATCGACGAACTCCAAACCCGCATCCTGAATAGCCAAACCTAATTGATAGTATAAATAAACTGATCCAATCAATCCCAAACGCTAAAAGTGAATAGAAATCATACATCACTTACCAATCGTACATTTCTGAGACTTCTTCTTCAGAAAGTTTTAGAATTTCGTCCGCAAATATTCCACTTATTCTTTTAATAGATCATTCTCATCCAGTAGTCGGTCGATTTTCTATGGGTTACCCACATACTCTGATAGCCTTCGATTACGTGTAAATATCGTGTTAGCTTTACCCAGCGAAGCACGACTAGACTAAGGTGTGTTCATCACGCTATCATAAAATCTTAATGGCGTTTGGTTATTGGTTGATTTCTACGAAGCTTTCTCCATACTGCCTTTCCTAGACGAACAATTAGACATTGGTTTCTGCCTGGAACTCCCTAACGACAGTTTCTGTTGTGGTGTTTCAGCATACTTAAATTCAGGCAATAGATAATTCCTCCAGCTGTCTTCGAATTGCTTAGAGGGCATCCTCACCGATTTACGTGAAGTCTGCTGATTGCCCAGCATCGATTAGTGACTTTAAGCATTAGTGGTCTCCATAGTTTGGTTTGTGGTGGTTGTTCCTGTCTTATGAGTTCTAACTTTCAGACTCATTGAATAAGTTTATTAAGTGCCTATTTCTAATTTATCTCTCTCAATCGGTTATTGCACCCTTTGACAAACAAAATATTGCTTAGGGGTGAATAGGCTGAAAGCTATAATAGCAATTACGATTAATTTTATTACATTATGAACACAAACTAGGTGTCTGTGTTTCTGCCGGTGCGCCTACCCACCTCCAACAGCACCAAAATAGAGGGGAGGGCGCACGTGCATCTCCAGCCTATCGTTACTGGCCCATCAACCAAATAGCATAACCTTTCGCCCTACACTGTCACAACTAAGTTCAACATACGCAAAAAATACCATAGCGAACCTCGTAAAAACACTGAATGCACCACTGACACTTTCACATAAACACAACAGGGTAGCTACGAACCTAAGGTGGAGCTCAAGAAACCAGGATTGAACAAGGATAAATTGTTTAAGCTTTACAATGAGTCTTTCGACTTGAGGAGGCAGCCTCAGAGTAAAAATTCCAATAGAATCCATACTGAAAAGGTAATGCCAATGTTAAGATAGTAAGGCTTCTGAACGCAATGATTAAACGCCAGAGCAAAGGCAAATTAGTCGCAGCAACCACTTGCGAACCATCTACGGTATTAAGAACTCTACCCGTAAGAGACAATCCTCACCTGAGGAGGAATTTTAGGAGATAAAGTAGCCTGTTTCGGGAGATACATGCGTTTATAAATTCAGAAAACTTCTTACCACTGTCTAGAGGGATTAGTTAAAGGATGTAGATACTGTGTACTATTTGGGCAAGAGGAGACCTCAGGTTATCGGCCTTGGGTTTGATTTTGATGACGAGGAGGGTGATTTGAAGGTTTACGCTCACGACCAAATTGCGTACAGATATGAGGTGCACTCTATTATTGGCAAAGGGTCATTCGGTCAAGTATTCAAGGCATTCGACCACTTTCGTCAAGATTTCGTTGCGCTCAAAATAATAAAGAATAAAGCTAAATATACAACCCAAGCGCAGGTTTAGACAAAGCTGCTAAGATTTATCTGCACTGAGGACGTATAGAAATGGAGCAACATAATCTAACTGAAAGATTCATTCAGTTTTCGAGGACATGTGGTAATTCATCTTCTAATGTAGTGTCTAACATTCTAACTACTGCACCACAACCTGTACGAGTTTATCAAATAGCATAAGTTTACTGGGTTCAGCCAGGATCTAATTCGGAGGTTCGGTATTCAAATTCTTAAAGCTTTGATGTTCCTCAAAAAGCACAATATTATTCATTGTGATCTTAAACCCTAGAATGTCCTCCTTAAACAATAAAATAAAAGTGGCATTAAAGTCATTGATCTTGGTAGTAGCTGTCGGTCCAACTAAATACTCTACACTTACATTCAAAGTAGATTTTATAGAGCACCTTAAATTATACTCGGAGTCGATTATACCTCAGCTATCGACATTTGGTCCTTCGGATGTATGCTGTGCTAACTGTTCACTGGCCATCCCATTTTCCCTGGGCAAGACGAATATTAACAAGTTGGTATGTTTGTCGAGTTACTCGGAAATCCTCCTCGATCCTTAGTCGATAGAGCCAAAAGAAGAAAGTTTTTCTAGGATAGTTGCCAGTTGAAACAACCTCCAGGCGCCAAAATCTACCGACCTAATAGCAAAACCATTCAAGGTGCATTAGTATGCAAAGACAGATCCTTTGTAAATCTAGTATCCAGGTGTCTGGAATGGGAACCATCCCAACGCATTACAGCGAGTGCTGCCCTCGTACACCCATGGATATTGGAGAGCCTCCCTCCAGACATCCGTTCCCAGCATTTAGAGTTTATGCGTAGGGAGGGATACTAACTATCCAAGTGAATCTCTCTTACTAAGAATGTGTTAATGATATCAATATAATATATGTTGGAGTGCGTGGTTTTTCTGCTATATATAAGATAGGTGAGGTTTAATACTGTATTGTTTCAAGTAGATGTGATTTAGAGTAATTTAATATTAACCGTTTCTCGTGATGGGTGTAGTTGGAATGCGTAATTTAGCACGGGAATTAAATTATAAGGTATAATTTAAGAATAAGAGATGTAGGCTAGTTAAGTGGAGGGACAGCGAGGTTACAGGCCCATCTACAATCGGAACGACATATAGGACTACCAAAGATTGTTCAGTTGCATGCAGGAGAACGTACCCACTGTCTCAGTTAGATAATTTCAGCGCTTTAAATACTGCTGCCTGAGGGATTCGATTTCTCTGAGCTTGCTAATATCTTTGCTTTTACTGTTGTCTCCCCCCTCGACTACGGGGTGCTCATTCTAAACCTTCTCGAGTACTTCATTCGTACAGTGTCTGCCAACCTCATCAAACCCAGTGATTACGCTGTTCTCGAGATGCAGACTCAAAAATTGGAAGCGGAAGTCCGAACACATATTAAGCAATACCATTAGATCAGGATGCTGCTAGAGAGTAAAATGCGCTCCCTCTAAAAATACAAAAGGTAAGCCGTGGAGCGCAGGCTTGAAACCGATCGGCTCTACCAAATCATCAGGAGCTTGGAGCTTCAACTGCAGTACAATTTCGGAAGAGTGGAAGCAGACTGTAAACAGATAAGTAGTGCAAGGGTACGAGGTAACGAATAGCCACCAAAGTTTTATCAGAAGTGGGGAGAGGGGTGGAGAGGGAGACGGGGGAAGGGTGAAGCATGCTAACAGGGGGAAGAGTCATCCAGACAGGGTAGATTCTAGCCAGTACTGGATTTTAACCCCGAAGCGTCGGGTCACCGGTACCACTCTCTTTAGACATGATTTCTATATCAGTTTTACATCACTAGTATACACATATCAGTGTTCAACCTGCTCTACTTTTGGTTCGTTTAGTCTATTTAGTTTAATGGGGCTTAAGTTGTGCCCTTTCAGTAAGTGTATTTTCCTTATATCTCTGCAGTGAGTCTAATGCCTTCTGCAATGTTGATTATATGAAAGAAGTGGTGGATTTTTAGAATTGACGAAGCTAGCTACGGAGTTTATTGAGTTAGGTTTTCATGTTTGGCATTTGAAATAGTAAATTTGCCACCCGAATAAGTATGGCTTTTAGGCGGGTAAGCCTACGAATATATATGTTTTCGGTAGGGTTCAACACGTTCTCGCAGTCCATCTGAGTGAGGTTGGTCATAAGCCCTCCCATTACTATCTTCCTACTGTTTATGTGTTTGATATTTCCTGATAGTATCTCGCTCTTAAACTTTTGCATTTAATTCTAAAAGTCCAGTAATAGGGTGGTTTACCTCTAGTACACCTCAACCAATCTTCTGCTTACTGATTGATCAACTTCATACACTTTGGTAGTGTGCAAATTGCTTTAAGCTTTGTACTGCAACTCTACTAAAGAGTTTATATTTGAACTCATGAGTTATCGGCAACAGATGAGCTACCGGACTACCTGCTGAGTCTGCCTCCCTTCCAGCTTCTTGAGCAGATTTTACATATTCTATGTATCCAACTAGGCACCTCTGAATCTATCCTCAAGCTTCTAAATTTCGTTCTGTTTGGAGCGTAGCTCTCTATCCTTCCCAAGAATTAACGCCTTCATCTACTCCAAACTTGACTATTGAATTTTAATCATCTTACCCAAACTACAATTCTATTCTTTTAGGAAGATGAGCTGTTACTGTAGCTATTTATCGATGCTGGATCTCATCGAACTAAGATTGGTTTAGTATTCTGCCGTCTTGAATGCCAGATCAGTCCTCAGCGTCGTATTCTATTATTGCAGCTGGACAATAGTGGACTTCAGCAGATGCACCGGATCAATCTTAATCCGATCCTCCCTCGAGCTATAAGTAGAGCATTCCATAATGCTCGTGCAAGGTCTATCTCCAGATATCATGCGACTAGAGATAACAGGCAACTGCTGCATTTAAATTTAAATCTTCTCATCAATGTGAAATTAAGAATGACAGATTTGCTAGGTCCTAACGGATAGCAGTGCACATAATAGCATCAAGGTAGTTTGAATTCAGGAGGAGACTCCATGTACTTCTCGAGGAAAGGATGAGTTAGTAGCTCGTCAGCCCGACGCCGTTATTACGGGGACTTCTTTATTAGACACTCCACGAAGTCTCTCGCCTCCCATGAAATATCGTTGGGGAAGGTGATTTAGTGTTTGTCAACCTGAATTACATGCTAGGTACGCTAAGTATTTTCTTTAGAGTCTATTTTCGGCTGATATTGTAGAAGGGCACCTTCCCAGTCAACAACTAATAGGTGAGCACACCCAAACACCATAAATCCACACACCAGTCGTACTCTTTCCCCTCAATTATCTAAGGTGCAACGTAATCGAATGTTCCACAATAGGTTCTTCTTCTATTCGTGCATCTAGTTGACCATCCGAAATCACACAGTTTTGCTCTTCCCTAAGTTAAACTAATAGGATACATTGGATAACACGATATTCTAGGGCTTGATATCTCTGTGGGCGATATCAAGGTCGTGGAGGTACTTTATGGCTTGGGATACCTCACATACCTTGCGAGAGACCTACTTTTCTGACATTCTATCCTTACGCTTCTTCAGGTGTTCAAAGAGTGTACCCTATTCCATATACTCCAGCACCATATAGACACTATCATAGTCTTCGAAAAATGTGTAGAGTTTAAGAATATTAGGATGGTCCATAAATGCCTGCAATTTAATCTCCAGAACTAGCTGCTACTCCATATGATGACTTTTGATAATCTCCTTCGGTATTTTCTTTAGCGCGTAAATAGTAGTCGAAGCTTTGTGTCTCGCCAAAAACACCTGCCCAAATTTGCCCTCTCCCTTACTCTTAACTACCTCAAAATCTCGAATACTCACCTTACTCTCAAACTTAGAAACTACTGGAGATAGACCATAAATGGGACTTCCTGGACTCTTCCTCAAATCCTTATCATCTCTATTAGCTTTAGTAGTCTCTTTGGAGGTGGTCGAATAAACTGATACTTCAGGGGCTTTCTTCACAGTATCGGTGTACCCTCCTATCCTCTTATTAATTTATTTTTCTGGAGATTTCACATCCTTAAAATCTGACTTCTTCTTCTTAAACATCTCCGTAGATTTGGAGTCGCCTAACAAGGCCGAAGCTGGATACTCTACATCCTCTGTCTTATATTTCCTGGATTCGGATATGGGGGTAGAATAGGAGGATGACGACGAACTGGCTGTACTCACATACAGCTTCGAGTATTAATCGTTCTTTACGTAAGATTCTGCTTTGTACTCGGATGAACCTCCATTATGGTATTTGGGGGTAGTAGTGGTATTCAGATACTTCTTATACTTTTCCATCAGTTCAGTGCGTTTACTATCATCTCGAGGTGATGTAGCTGTCAAAGGTGATTTCAGTGAATCAGCGTTCTTCTGCTGGATTTGGTTCCATTTGTCCATAAGCTCCCGAATTTTCTGAGTTTTATCGGTTTCCTGGTAACGGCCTGGAGATAGTGCTGCTCCAGTCGTAGAAGGAGTGTTATACTTTCCAGGGGACAGATACTTAACCTTCTAATGGGCTTCCAGTTGCTTAGGTTATGTTTCTATTTTGTCTTTGGGTGACTTAAAGGAAGAAGGCGCATCATACGTAGTTTTAATATGCTTCCTATCGTATACATCTTTTTCAGTTTAGTGGCGAGGACTATGTGAATCGAAGTTGTTTTTGCGTTGTTCCACAAAGTAAGAAGGAAGCACACTCGTAGTATTCCTCAAATCGAGCTTCTTCTGAGCAGTTTTAGAGTAGTTGGAGTTATCAGAAGCATAGTTGTCATAGCTGTAGGTGTAATCGTGTCTAGCCTTATCCTGATTGTAAGAGTCGTAGCCTGAAGAGTACTGACCGGAGTCATACTGCTTGGTTCCATTGCCATATTCAGTGCTACGACCGTACTCGTTGTTGCTACGGTGCTTGGTCAGATAGTCGATGGAGGTATCTAGAAAATACTTTGAGGTGGGGTTGCCGACTGACGACCGGAGCTTATCATAATTGTTCATCTTCCACTCAATAAAATTATTTATATACGCCACCTCAGAACATCACTTAAAACGTGCCCTATCTTCCTATTCCACATTCCAATCGGGGGGCTTCCCTCCCCTCAACCCATCCCCAATCTTAATCCGAATTAATAAATAATAATTCCTGCTGGAAGGCTTGATAACCATCAGTTTATACTAATTTTCAACAATAGTATCCTCATGGGAGCAGGAGCTTATGAGTTTCGGACGTTTACACCCATCGTTTTAGAGAAGGAGTTCCAGACTGAAACGACTGATTTATACATTTACAAAAGAGGATTCCCTTCCGTTGGCATCAAAATCAGGAACCCCTAGCTCACTGAAGGAGATAACTACAAATTCAAGAAGTTCGAAATCAAGCAGATGACGAACAAGATAGGTGACCTTCAGTGTTGGGTTAAGAGTGTGGGGAAATTTAGTGAAAATTTCAAGCTAAAGGATTCTAAACTGGAGCAGCTTAACTAAGTATTTAAGAACGAAATCAATCAAATACAGTCTCTCACTGTGGAGAGCCAGGCTTGGCTTCAGAGACCCATAGACAAAATCATCAAAGTATAAAAGAATAAATGGAAGTCGGATGATACTTAGGAGGCTACCCTGGTTGTATCGGAGATGTTCTCTGAAGGGAAGTCATTTGCGTTTAGGTCGGTTGCTTACTAAAGCTCAAACCCTTAGGAGCTTGCAAAGAGGATTGAAGGCATTACCAGTAAAAATACTAGCTACCCGGATCTTCTGTAGTAGCTTTATGGTGGTATGTGATGTCTGAATATTAAAATCCAGTGCTGGGATTAAATCTTCTCTTATTTTCAATTAAGCTGCCATATTTGATTATTGATTATTTTATAAATGATAGATCAATGTATGCGATATGTGGAGGGTCTGCTGTAAAACCAACAGTGTTCAGATCCAAGAGACAAAAACATATTGGTAAAGGGATATTCCATACAGCAAGCTATATTCTTTATTAGTCACGAACAAATAACATCCTTCTAACTCCTATACTCCGATTTTAGATATTTGCTTCACCATTCCAAAGATTAGCTTATTTCATATAGCCTCATAGTTGATTTCCTAAGGACACTGACTCAATACAACACCTTTCAAAAACAAGGTTGTTAGTACCATCGAAAACGACCTGTTCATTGAGGAGCCAAGCCATTCTCTCCAGGACAATCTTAATTTGGCACATCCATGAACGACTTCCAGTAGATGCGACATTTACAGGAGTTCAGGAAGGGTGCTACACTCACCTCCAGCACTAAGAGTATAACCCTGCTAAATAAATAATCCCAGCCCTATGGGTCTTTATATTATTGAAGTTACAAATATCATGGCAGCCAAGAAACCCTAGTTCGTCCCCAGAAAGCGCGATCCTGTCGAGGTACCCTTCCCCACTCATTCAGGAGATGAAGATCTTTAAGGAAAGCTGCATGGTCTAGAAGAGAAGTGAGCAGGTGTACGAGGATTTCCAGATTAATACTCCCCAACACTGTAATTCTTCCATTATGAAGTACACGTCTTCACTGAGAAGCCCAACTGCAACAAGATGCTTCTGATGAAAATGAAGGACCAGGGCAAAACAATCAACGGTGTGGACTACGATGAAGTTCTCCACAATTAGATGGAAGAAGCTCGATTACCCGAGCACATCACTAACCGGCTATCGACTATGGATAAGGTGCCTAAGGACAAGGTGCTGCTTCCATAGACTTACGGACAGTAGATAGGATGGTTTGTAGCAGTAATCGATGTTCTATTGTAGAATGGTGGCCCTCAGTCGAAGTTCACCTACCCTCGAAACGGATGCAATGAGACAGGCTACGCTGACAACTATTACACGATGAAACACTATTCTCCATTCAGTAACAAAAATAAGTGATACTGTTTGCAGTAGAAATTAATATCCATATCAATATATTTTATTAGATCGGTAGGAATATTAAATCAAATATTAACTTCCCAACCAGAATCACCTTCATTTGAAATATCAATATTTTATTATTAAATATACTCGTAGTTTAGTGACCGAAGCCAGTATCAATGTAAATTACTATTATATTGTTGCAGTTATTAACAGATTTCATGAACCCAGCTACAGATATCCTTCGGAGAGTGTTACCTAACCAGACCTCCACCCACATCTCCCATCGTAACTCTCATTCCGATCTGCTCTCCCTCAAACCTTCCAATAGACAAAGCTAAAATAAAGGCTCCTCACGCAGCAGGGAAATCTCTCGACTCAGATAAACAGTCTTCAAACTCAATATGGAGATTGCAGCGTGTAGAGGCGACAAACAAAGGCTGTAGGCTAAATTGCAGCATTACGAACACTTAGAAAACTACTACCTAACTGAACTTTAAATTGGAAAGGCTAGAGCAGAATGTCTGTAGGCTCAGTTGTCTATCCTCATGGATGAACTACCTAGTCACAAAACCATGAAACCTCCTACACCCAACCTGAACTGTTAAGGCTGTGGAAGCTCTTAACAAATTATCTATGATCTGGCCCACTAGCTCAATCTGAAGAGCCAGTTGCTACTCCGTCTAGACATCAGTTACAAGTCGGTAGTGGAAAAGGTATCTGTAAGGCTAAAGAACTGTCAGCTAAAAAGAGAAAATAGAGCAGTGACGGAAGAGGATGAGAAATAGGACTATCTGAAGCTGCTGTCAGCTGATACACAGACTAGCAACCAGAAGCCACAACTCGAAGGCCATAGAACAGTGGCTGTGAGTGGAAAGGGGGAAACATTATCTGCTACGAGAGGGTATAAGAAATCGAAGGTGGTACTAAAGAGGGGGATGCCTCAACGAGTCAACTAATTTTAGCCTAACAAGATATGAACATTGAATTGGAAACAAACAGGATTATGAGCTATATATTTATATTAATCGCCAACTAATATTTAGTTTATGTAGGAGCACTCCTTCCTAAGAATAATACTTAATCAGAATGCAAATTTTAGAGATCTTCTTAATGAGCGAGAACTGAAAATCGAGAGACTTCTCGACGAGCCATAGCTTTAATCTATGCCGCCACAAATGATCGCGTAAGTTAAGAAACGGTAGCTATTTTGATGATAAAGCTTGACGTACGACATGCACAAGACCTTAGTCTCTTACATAGTCAAGCCAGTATCCCCAACCTCTGTTAAATTGAGCAGAAGGTTCAAATATTTTTAAATTCAGGTATCCCTTTTATGCCTTCAATATGCTATCTCGTTACGCATGGTGTCATTTCGAACTGTTCCTACCACAAGGAGAGCTGTTTATGTAGGAGTAGAAGCTTGAATGGATAGAGACTGAGGAGGAATAAGGATAGGTTGGTCCACCTAAAGCTTAGACTATCTTACGCTAAAAATAGCTCAAGTAGTTCGGCTAAGTAATGCCAGACAGAGGGGAGGTAAAG
>JAOXNN020034091.1:0-37330 GCA_028571205.2 Hydropsyche betteni | reverse complement strand
AGTGGTGTTATCCAACTCAATATTCATTCCCCCTACTACAAATTTATATGTGGGGTTAGGTTCCTAGTTGCCACCAAACAATCGCTGCCAGAAGTTCTTTTTGATTGGTTACTACTACACCTACTTGAACTCGCTTAAAGATTTTATGTGCTGTAAGACTCTTCGATCCTTAAAGTACTTGTGGGTTGGCCCTGGAATACCGAGCTATCTCTCATTCAAGAATAGTATTCTGTTGTTCTTGCTTATCTCCTAGTTTATCTTCTTATTCACTGCATATGGATATGCTGATTATTGGCCATTGTCATCTTCCCAAAAGTACTTCGCTGGTGTAATGGTTGGTTTTTGTTGATAGACCGGTGCCTGTTTGCTAACAGCAATTTAGAGTTTTTTGACGACTTCAATTGCTTGCCTTTCACAGCCTTTCAAATCGCATTTCCCGACGCAATGAAGTACAATAGCCGATAATTGGCCAAGAGTCCTTAGATACTAGATAAGCTCATCAACTTGACTTAAAAATGATAGTTGTTTAGCATCCACATGCAGCTTGGTTTGTTTATAGTTGAATTGTCTGAGTTTTTGAGGTAATCCTTTGAGGTCGTCAAGCACAATATTCTTTTGGCTCTAACCCTCAGTATTGCCTGGTTATCTTTTTCCAAGGGTAAGTTTGCAGTCAATAGGACTTAGACTCAATGGTTACTCAGTTACAATAAATAGTTTATCCTGGAATAACAGCCTAGTTTCCTTGTATTACTTTTTTTCTATTTCAAGTAGGACTTTGCACTCAGTTTAGATTTTATTGATCTGTTTCTCAACTATTGTTATTTGTCTGTCATTTAGTATGGTATACTCATTCACAGATGTTACGTTTTTAATTGTTTAAGCAAGGTTGTTTATTATTTGTTTAGCCTGGTTTACACTTGAGCTGATACCTTTGAGAGTTATTTTTGCTGTTTTGGATGATACGTCTACGCTTCGATGCAATCCTCGAAGAGAGATAACTCCTATTGACTCCTTCAGTCTCTAGTATTTCAGTTTGGAGAGTTCGATATCGATGCTGATCTTGATTGTCTAGATTATTTTGAGGATTCTTCCTAACTCTTCCCCTTCAAAAGTTAAGTAGTGTAATAGTCCATCCGCTTTGACAAATACATCTTTGTCTTTAATTCCTGGCAGGATTTTTATGTCTCCCTCTTCTATTTACTTTTATAGGGCGTACTTGACGATCCTACTTTTGATTATTTTCTCGATATTCCCCATCAATACATCGAAACTTACAGAATCAAAAGTGTATACATCCACTCTCAATCCGTTACTCAGCAATTCTATCTTCACCAGCCTTGCAGTTCCATCGGACATCTACTTAAATTCCTTCTAAAATTCTTTTTTGACTAGATCCACTACAGCTTTGTTATTTAAATTATCTGTTATGATGGCTGGTAACTTAATAATTGACTGTTTGAATATTTCAACTGGCTGAGCAAGACGAGGAGGAGCAAGAGGAGCAAGAGGAGCAGGAGGGGGAGCTACAACAGGAGGGGGAGGAGAAGGAGTTTAGATGACTCGGGTTATTTTTATTCTAGGAGTGACTTATGTGATAGGCATTGTTTTCTGAGTTTCCTCAACCTTTTTTGATGGAGGATCCTTTGGTTTCTTATTTTAAAGATCGATCAGATCGTAGGTTTGCTTTTAGACTTCTTTTTGGTTCGTCGTTCCAAGCTTTGAAAATGAAATAGTCTGAATCTTGTTACCGACCACCTCTTCACTAATTTACATATCTCTATTTTCTCTTTTATCTTACACTTTATCTCTGTCTTCCCTTCTAGGTTGCCTTCTCTCTCCATTTTCTCTTCTCTCTTACCTTCTATATTCCTCTTACTTTATATTTCCGTCTTATCTTCTATATTCTCTTCTCTCTTACATTTTATCTCTATTTCCCCTTCTAGGTTGCCTTCTGTTTCTATTCCTTTAATCTTACTTCTCTTCATCTTACCTCTTCTCTCCATCCTATCTTCTACGTTACCTTCTATATCTATTTTATGTTCTATTCTACCTTGTATCCTACTTTTTATTCTACCTTCTATCCTATTTTCTAACTTCTCTCTTATCTTACTCTAGTTACTCATGTTCCCTCTTCCTATATCTCGGTTTCTCAGCCTATACTTTTTTAGTCTTCATTTATTTGGCCTACTTGAGGAGTCTCTTTATTTTACTCTAGGCCTCAACGATCGAGCTGTAGATCATGATAATCTTCAAACAGTCAAACTTGTATTTGAACTTATCAGTTCTGTCCTTGTTCTTTCCAGCCTCAACAACTTTGTTTATTCTTTTCTTTAAAGCACCATCAGGGTTTCTTAATGCTTCTATCGGTATTGAGGTGTGTCCCTCCAACAAATGAATTTAAATTTCTGCATAGTCTTCCTTAAGAGCTCGAATCACATCCCTTGCACGCATAATGTCATCTTGATCCAAAAACACGAACCGATAATTCCTGAAGTACATATTCAGTTCCCGTGCTAACGTATTTTAAGTTATCACCAATCTAATTGTAAACCTGCTGACGTCTTTAGTGATGGCTACATCGGTTATCCTGAGTTTTCTGTTTTTACTCACCCATGTCCTGAAATTGTCCTAATCAAACATCTTAGAACTGACTGAAAATAATGTCTCAAACTGTTCTTCGAATCTCATGTCAGTCTCGTCTCTAATCGACACTGAGTCTTCGGTCTTGCTCACAATGCTCTTAGATTAGACTGAGGCTACTTAAGTAGCTTAGGAGATGAAGTTTTTAGCGACGAAATTTTAAAAATGTTGCCTATCGGCCCTCTAAACGATAGCCACAGTATACATATTATACCTAACCACGTTTTTCTTCAGCTTCTTGCTGAGGTTCTATAGCCCCATTTCCTAAAACTCCTTCAGCAGTAACTAGAACCGTTTCTGAGTAAATGTCTCATAATCATATTACTCGATCTCCTCAAACCCTTTGAGTGTACTGAAGTCTTGGTCAGTTGCCACAATCAATACATAGTATTCCATTGCCATCTACTTAGCACGCTTGGCTGCTTGTTAGAGTACTTTCCTTTATCGGTAGGATAGTTAAAGCTATCCCTCAGAGTACAAGACCTCAACTTATGGAAACTCCTTCCTGAACTTCTTTTTGGATATTTTGTAGACGAAAATGAACAGTTCATACGTGTTGGTTTTGACTTTGTAGTTCATTTTTCTCAAATTCAATTATATTCTAAACTGATATAGGCCCCCATTTATCCTGGTTAGCCTGTCGTAATATACTTTGAAGAGAGCATAGTTTAGCAGTTAGATTGAGATAGATTCGTCTGTTTCCAAGTTTTCACCAAATCAGAGTTTATCATTGTTTGGGTACTGACTATAATTTCCTATGAAAAAATCAACAATCCAAACAAAGAAGAAAAAACTCATAACGAAGAAGACAAAAAAATCTAGAGCCTAATAACAGGAGTCTGACCCTGACGACCAATCTCTCGGCGATGATCTGTAGGGCGATTAACTCCAACAGCCCATCCAAAACTAAAATAGATTCGATGCATAGCTCCTGTGTACAATAAGTCTTATTAAGAAACCGCAGAGTAGAAGAGACTGAGGTTAGCTAAGAACATCCTCAAAAGTGTCCCTGCAAGAAAAGATGACTTCTTTATTTAGGATACTGACGTATTGGCGGAGGACGAGCATGAAAGGGTCAATGCTGTTCTCAAGCAGAGCTATCTTAAGAAGCAGAACATCCTTTTTGAGCCTTTTGGTAGCCGTGTTGAGAAAATGGGTTTTAAATAGCCGATTGTTTTCAAAGGACATACTCAATGCATTACTGCTGTAGAAACATCATCTACGGCTAGTACAACCTTTTTCACCTGTTCGAAGGATGGAAGCCTTATCAAATGGGACAGATAGACCGGAACTAAGACTTTTTTGACTATGGGTAAAGACCCCACTCAACGTCAATAGGTACATACTATTTTACTTAGATGCTCTGTATGTCTTTAAATGCTAATGGCTCTATTCTCGCCACAGGGTCTTCAAACTCCTATGTACAACTCTGGGATGCCTAAAGAGATGTTCCGATAACTACTCTCAAATCCCATAAGGCAGATATTAATGGCATAAAGTTTGGACTTAATTCCAACAGTGTTCTCTGCACAGTGTCATCAGACCGTACTGTTAAATTATGGGATGCTATTTAAAGGGCGTACATCGATACCTTTTATGGGCATAAATAAGAGGGGTTGGATATCGATTGTCTCACTACTAACGATTTTGTTACTTCCGGTCGAGACCAACAGGTGATCGTCTGGAAGACATAAAAATAAACACAAACCATATTTACTGGGCATGACTACGCCATAGACCGAGTAAGAGTGGTAAACTCTGAGCATTTCGTTTCAGCTTCTCAAGACGGAGGAGTAAATCTTTGGACCACAAAAAAGAAGAAGCCCATCTACAAGCTCAACTCTACCCACGGAGGCAGTTGGATCTGCTCTTTAACCGTTCTTCCCAACACAGATTTATTCGCTAGTGGGGCCTCCGATGGTTTCATAAACATTTACCAGATATCTGCTGAGGCCAAAAGTTTCAGTCTCGTTCGGAGAGTACCATGCGAGGGAATAATAACTGACTTAAAGTTTGGTAATGGATTGTTATATGCAACTTGTTCTGAGGAACACAGATTAGGTAGATGGATCACTCAAAAGCTTAGGAATCATATCGCAGTCATTCCTTACACCATTTGACATCTACTGCATACATTTCTTCTATCATATTAGTTTCTTATCTGCTAGTAGGTTCCGAAAACTTGTCATCTGGAATACTGCTACCCCAATCATCACAGCCCCCACTACTATTCCTGATGTCATAGCGAAACTTCCCATAGAATTATGAATTCCTGTTCGGAGAAGCAATCTCTCTCTGAAAAATCCGAAGTTTCTCTTAAGAGTGTCCACGATCTATCGTGCTGTTTAAGTTTTATATTGAACCATCGATAGATCTGAAGAGTTGCTGTTGAGCTTTTCAAGCTAAGTTACTAAGCATTTACGTCGAGACCATGGTAAAACTCCATTCTGAACACAAACTTCTCAGTGGTGAAACTTGTCACGCACATCATTATTGTGCTAGTGTCGGCAGCGAAGCCAGAGTAAGTTTTCTAGTGTATGTTGGAGTCGGTAAGACTGGCAATTTCTATCTAGGCTGTATAGATCATAAGAGAGAATGTCGGGTGGTCTCCTTTAATGGATACTTGGAAACGAGAATCCTTTTCTATGTGACTCATAATCTACCTACTAACTCACTAAAGCATTGAACTCCGTTGGGTTTCAGTTTATACTGGAAGTTGATGGAGAGGGCCAATTGCAAAAAAACCTGCAGGAACAACACTCTCATAAGATTATCAATATTGTTGGCAAACCCAACCCCCTCCTAAACTAAATCATAAGGTGGCTTATTTGTAATATTGTAAAGAATCCAATGTCATATACCCTGTACTCGTACATCATCACATATACTTGCTCATATACAACTTTATTTAGCCGAGACAAACGGCTAACGTATGCACATCTGGCCGATCTCCTGCCTTAGAGCTCAGACATTTGAGGACCAATAGCATAATCCAAGAGTATATCTCCGACAAACTATCCTCAGAAATCTTCTAAGGTGACAAATATATGCTCTTCTTCTGTTGTTAGAAGAAGGCTCGTAGGGCACTCGGATTACATTCTCTAGTTTCTGTCGGGCACCTCCCAGTAAACAACTCATAAAAGAGCAAACCAACAGCATAGATTTCCTGTTTGATAGAATGTTGTCTACGTAGATCCATCTATGTCTCTGGAATTAGGTAGGGGAATACACAGTTGAAGGTAGTATTGTGCTTGGAAAATCCCTTTAATTTAATGCTCATTCTGTCATCCAGTAGAATATTTTTAGGGTGAATAGTCACTCTACTAGTTTATTGTGTATCGTGCTGCGCGACCATATACCGAAGACCTTTGACAATAGAAAATGCTAGGTTGACTTTAGTGAAGAGGCTGAGAGTTAGGGTATGGAGATTGGTAAAAATATCGAGAGATTGCAAATTTAAAAAACTCATCAGCAATGGTTGTTGTTATTTGAAGGTTTAGGGTATCTGATAGTATTTTAAAGTGAATAATGCAGGAATCTCTGCTATCTCTCGAAGTATCTGCCTCTATTCTTTCATTTGTTCTATTTTTACTCCCAACTGCTCAATACTCAACTTTGGATTAATTATTTTTAGCAGCATAGTTTTCTACAGTGATGGACCCAGACCTCCAGGCACCGGCTGTTGAACAAAACTTTCAGCTGTGTATTTGAATTTGACTGATGTTTTATACAGTTGAGAGTTGTCAGTTTATTTGAATAAGCTCCAAGACTCTTGATTGAAATGTGCAATGGTTATAGGCATGTATGTATCCAGTTTGTCACCTCGAGTTCCCCGGCGATATCTTGGGAAATCTAAATAGTTTTTAAAGTTGGTCTGTTTTTCGCTTATTTATTCGAGTAAAATCTTATATTATTGTGGCCAAATGCTATTGAAACAGAGGTTTTTTATTGGAAAAGTTGACACTTAAATTAGTTTTTTGATTAGCTCTAGACTTTCCTTCTCAGGAGTGTTTTTGTCTGGGGGATTTCTCTCAAGGGAAAGTTAACCAATATTTCGGAAATATCCCATTCTATTTACTACTTATGGGAGCTTTTCCAATATTTACTTATAACACTATTCTAGTAATGGCCGTACCAAATTCTAAAACCAATCAGTGGAGCACTTCCAATTTTATGACCAACTGCTAGAAGTAAGGGAAGAGAAGTTTATGTAAAGCAACCCGCTGCCAGGGTGCATACAAAATAAGAGGCCACTTAAACAGTTTTGATTTATTTTATTGAGGTATCGAGTCGCCATTAGTCTGCGATACTTTGGCTGAATCTTGAAGAGTTGCTACTGGAGAACTATAACGAAGTTGAGAGTAATACGAGAGGGCCAACACATAATTTTCGTTATAACACTTGTTCTAAAAGTGTATATTCTCCATAGAGCCTCAATAACAAGTTCAAATGCACCGCCATTCCTCTCAAAGAAGTCAACAGAGCGTAGTTCGAGCTTTAAACCCTTTAGGATCTGCTAAATCTGCCTCCTAATTTCAGAATGTCCTTACCTTACTGTTGTCTTTAGCGCTAAAAACACTGAATCAGCATCATCGAGCGTCATAACCTACGAGGACTTCTGAGCCCGAGCATCAGAGGTTTCTCTGAGCAGTTGAATCCATTTGGCCATTCTAATTTGATATTATTGAGTTATTCACACTACATCCCAGTTCTACCACCATCCATTGATCTCTAACCCACCCTTCTCCAACTTCTATCAATCCTCAAAAGCTAAAAAGCCTTCTAAGATCCATCGTATATCTATAAGTCTTAAATGCGGATTCTATTATTTTACTGTAAATAAAATTCAACACTAATTAACTAATACAATTTTCCACATCAATTGAATATCTGATATTCGACATCTAAATACAACTATTGGATCACTCATAATTTTAGTCTTTGAGTTTATTTTAAACTGCGGTGAGAACTGAACCTAGTTCAAATTGCTAGCATTAAGCAATTATTTTTTTAATTGTTATGCTCATTACAAATCGGTAAATATATTTGTAAATTGAACACTCTTTGGTTGTGGATGGTAAGAAACACATTCTAAGTTGGGGATAGGGAGATATCTCCAAGCACCTGGCATATGATCCTTCAAAAATATTAGTTAATCTCAGAGAAATGGATAATATTGTTCATTTTGAAATATTGTTAGAAATCTATGAGAGCTTTCCTGATTGAATGTGTTATTCGTTATCAAATACGCCAAACAGGATAATAGACTCCCATAATCGGATTAATCTCAGCATAAAAAATAGGTTGTGAAAGTAGCTATACAAATCAAGCAACATACTCCTCCATCTCCTTGACATTCCCTCTACTGAAACTATGCTGAGTATTATTTATGATAGTCTTCACACAATCCACTAGCTATTTGGATGTTCGACTTCCATCCCAATAATCCACCAAACTATCGATATCCTTTATCTTTTGTAAGTAGAAGTCGTGATCTTGCTTTATCCCACAATCATCAGTCTGAGGTCTGTTGAGTTCAACCAATACTTATTCGAAACTAGCATTATCTTGTTTTTTGTTACTACCGTGGCTATTTTAGATGTTGCTTCTGTTAGTTTGGTGAGTCGGTGGGACTTTTATAGACTACTTACGAACTGGAATATCCCTCCCAAAACCAATCCCATGGGAATCAAACTGAAGTTTGAACCATTGTAGTAGTTCCAGGTTGTCTTGATATTTGCATTTAATCAGTTTTTCGATGTCTATCTGCTTAGCGATATTGGCTTTATGTAGACCCTGTTGAAGGAGTTTAAGATTGCAGATGAACTCGTAGTCAGTCTTAGCTTTAGGGTTGACCCTCTGAATAACTATTTTCCCTGGATACAATATATCGAATAGTTGGCAGTACGCACTACCTGTTCCCATCTGTTCTATCTTGGAATAGGTGCTTTTGGTTAGAGAGTTCACCCAGGCTAGGAGCTCTCCCCTAGAAAGTTAGAGATCCATGTTTTTCAAATAATAACGTAATTTACATACTCTAACTCATGTAATATCAAAGGACAATATCATTTATGGCCTATGTGGATTGTTAATTGTGGGTATCTAATATTTATAAAGCCTTTATCAGGAATACACGAATGAAGAGGGAGTTATTAAGCCCTGAGCCGTTGGGTTAACTCCGCTAGATACTAATGTCGAAGTAGGGAGCATTGGACGGATAGTTTGGGGCGGGTTATGAGTGATAACAGGGGTGGGTTGAACGAACACTGGGGTAATTGTCGTTGGAGCAGCCGGTTTGTTCCAGAAATACCATGCAAGGAAACTTAGAGTTATCAACGCCAGTATCCCCAAAGGAATAGCAATTCCACAAGCAATAGCCACACCAGTCCGGTCTGAGCTGTTTGAGATACACTTCGAGATGATTTTATCCCATCTATAGCCACTATTGCATTTACAGGTTCCATCAGATTGTATTCCATTAGGATGGCCATAGTTGACTTTTCCACAGTTTAGTACACAACCTGAAGTTGGGTTCCAGTCATAGGATGAATCACACACGCATAACGTTGGGTCTGTTGTACTGACTGATATCACCCAGTTTGCTTAAGGGCATGATCGTATACAAGTACCATATCCTGCCCCCCAGAAAGTATCATTCCACTTGAAAGTATTATTACATGTACATCTGCTGGAATTGCTTGGATCTATCTGTCCATTACTTCCTGCTGCCTGAGAACAGTCCCTAAAACAACCTATGGACGCTCCATTTTCACCTTTCTTATTAACGAACCCTTGAGAACAGTTACAGTTATATGCATCAATATTATTTGGACTGACAGTAAAGCTTGATTGAGAACATGCAGCATAAGGAATACATGTATCGCTTGACCAGATATAACCAGGTTTGCATGAGCAACTATCACTATCAGCGTTTAAGTTAGTACTGGAAACACTCTCAGTACAATTTCTCTGACAGTAGAACGTTGTTGGATTCCAAACGTACCCCGATGCACAGTTGCAAGAGTCAATGGTAATGTTGTTGACTCCCACAGCTCGACCATAGATTCCACTCATACAGTTTAAGTTCGTGCACCAACCGTTAATCCAAACTCCTGTGCTGCACTGGCAAGCTGTAGAATTAGAAGTTGCGATTCCTGCAACATTAGCTTGACAGATTTAATTATTTGTGATGATATTGTATATGTAGCCTTAAAATGCTGAGTTATCAGCAGCTCCCACACCTATCTCACCATTATTAGCCCAATCTTGACTGAAGGAGTTGCTAGGGCTCGGCGGGTTGGAATTGTACATCCAACTACCATTACTTGGATTTAGATAATACAATTAGAGTCCTTTATTGACATTTATAACACTAAGGATGAGAGTCGTTGGGTTGAAACTCACAGATGACTTTCCAGAGACCACTGGTCCAATCGTGGTGGGTGCAGAACCATTACTAAAAGTATTATTTATTGCTTGATATATAAATAAGTTTCCATTGGTATGCGCAGTGGCTATCCTCAGAAGATTGGAAGCAAAAGATATGGATGAGCATCCATTATCTCCATTCACAGTTTGATTGAGTTCATAAATGCCCTTAGTAGAATTAAAATTCCAAATTAATGTCTTTGTATCTCCCACAGAACAACTTACAAACTTATTCTGTGCAGCACTCACATAAACATTTTGTGAATGAATGTTATTTAGTGTCTGTAAAATATTGAAAGTTCCATTCGGTTGTTTGGAATAAATGGCGATACTTCCATTACTGAGACCAACTATTACCTTCCCACCGTCGGAAGACCAGCCTAAACTGACTGGTTTGACTCCTCCACTGATAGTCGTATTGCTAATGAGAGAATAGCTATCATTTGTGTTTTACTTGTGGAAGAGAACTTGTGAGTTGGTAATACTGGCGATGTAGCTCCTATCGTTGTTGTACTTTGCACTCTGAATGACTTCATTTGCGTTGAATTAATTCAATTTGGTGGCATTTGGTGGGGATGCCCATGTGAGTCCATTTCTCTTCCAAATTCTGTAAGTAGTACTTAGAGTAGTTAATAACCTAGAGCCATCTGCATTGTCGAAATCAAATGACGTTACGGGGTGAATTTGAGGAGTGGTACCCTGGAGGCTTTGTTCAAGACTTAGAAGCTGAGCGGGAGTAGTGCCTGACTGTCCCATTAACATACCCAACATCGTGAGGAAGGTAATGATTAGGGAATATCTCATGGTTTTAAATAAATTGATTGTAGAATATTATCTCAACATCTTAAGGGTGGCCATTGACTAAGGATTACAAAATAAAGGTAAGGTAAATATAACAAAACTTGTAAAAATACAGTTGGTTTTACTTATGCAAGAGTAGCTCATTGGAATGTGTTCGATAATGGTTCTAATATGCATATCAGATATTATTTACCTCGACCTGTGAACTCCAGTGAACAATTTATTTATGATTCTACGCAGTTTTGTCCATGGAATTAGATATATTGGCTTCTCTGAGTTGATTGTAAAGTATTGAACTTAGAGGTATTGTTTAAACAATAAGATTTTAATAGACTAAATGATTAATACACGATACCTATTTACCAGGGTCAGAACTTCCAAAAAGTACTTCGCCTTCCTTATTTTTCAATTGGTGCTCAGTCTCCTTGTAGTTGGTATGGCTATCGTCTAACCTCTCCAATACAAAAGCAGCCTTACTCTCCTGGCAGAAGTAATCGTAGCCTTCTGCGTCTCCCTCGATATGTAACACTATCATGAATACAGTCTTGTACGCATCAAAACATAACCAAATTTCTTCAAGTCGTGGCTCAACAAATTAGATGTTGCAATACTTATCCTTCTTGTTTTTATCTTACTATTCGTCTGTCTATTTATGCCTAACACTAATCAACTGTCTCTCTAAACCGATGATATTCTGCTGCTGGCATTTGTGTCTATCCGTTACTCTGTACAGATATGGAGACTCATCCAACACATTCGAAACTCTCACCTTTCTATTTTCACTCAATAACACCTTAATCAGATTAACCTTAACTAGGTGCCACCTAGCCGAATCTATGACCGTTAATGCAAGACATCTGATACGCAGACATCTGAAATCGTAAAAAAAGGAATAATTCGGATGATGAGCAACGAAAACAGTCATAGAGATCATTAAACTGCCTCAGAGTCAGCTCAGAGGATAACCTAGTCTCCAGTTATATGAAGTAAATATCAGAAGAGCCTGCACTATTCTTTTGTAATTTTATTCTACTCTTCTCCTATTGATTATGATTGTAAACCTATTTTGTTGTTTTGAGGCACTATCCTTTAGAGCTTCTGTAGTTTCTATGTTTTTATTCGTCCGTCAAGCTTCGACATTTTGAGTTATTTGCACATCTAAGCCATTCTCCCTCTAAAAGTTATTAAACTGTTCTTTCGTAGGAAATCCTGTTGCCGGGCTATCTATTCGTCTAGTGCTGTCATATCGTCCTATTCCCCAGTCTCCTGTTTATCTCCTTCTTTGTATTTGAGGAACTCTCCTAGGGTCTACTCCAAACTTTTTATCCGCCCCTATCGACTACTATTTAAATCCTCCAGTTCAGTAACACGCTTTCTCAGTTTCTCTACTTCTTATGTCAGTTACCCGATAGTCATCTTCTGCTTAGTTATTATTTTACTCCCCAGTTCTATCTGTTCCTGCAATTCCGAAGAATTATCCTTCTCAATTACCTTTTACTATGGTTTGCTAAATCCGTTAACCTGAAGTGAGTTTGTATGAGACTGTCGTAAAAACGCTGTTTCTGTTTCAGCTTAATGTAATTGTCTTTAGAGTTGACTAATTAGTGAGTTTTTCTATTTGAGCTGCCTCTCAATACGATCTGTATTGAAATCTATGCTCCTAGACTCAACCTTCACACTTAGAATTTAGTTTGAGCTTCTGAGTTCACTGAGCTACTTCTCATATTCTTGATTTGTCCTTTAGAGCCATTTAAACTTCTCCCCAGAAACAAATGTTCTTTTGGCATCCTCCTACAATTTCTGACGAAGTCTTGCATTTTCGTTTTCAATCTCACCATATTTTTATAACATTTAGGAATATTGTGATCTGTAGGTATCTAGTTGATGGAGTTCTCTTCGTTTCTACCCCATTATGTACAGCTCTTCAGTTAGTTGGTCTACTCTACTATTTGCTTTAATTAGCTCTGCTGACTTCTCCTTTAGAGTTACAGACAAATCTCTAATTTATTAGGATTTCTTTAAGAGTTAAGATTCGAGGGCTGAACAGCTTGTCTCTAACTCTTTCGCTTGTCTGGCCAATCTCACATACTCCTCAGAATCCAGAGCCTCGTTGTTATTCTAATAGTCTAGTTAAACTTTGTCGAATTTAGACATCAATGCTTTTACATCCTCCATACTGACTTACCGTAGGATATATGTTTCGATTTGTTAGAATTACTTTCGTTGTGCAATCTGTGTCTTAGCTAGAAAGGTCACTGCTGTAATTCCTTTGTAGAGTTCCAAGTGGCTACCTTTGACAATCGCTTAATTTAGTATGTAGAGGCTAACCTCAAACCGAAAGATATTAATAGTAAGCGAAGTAAGGAACTTTGCCATTCTAGCCTCTAAGTATTGCTTTATGATGACTATATCATCTTTATTTGTGGTTTCTGCCAGTACCTCAATCATCTTCACAATAATCCTCATCTCCCGAGTCAGAAGATTCTACTTCTTAAGCTTTTTAATGTTTTGGTAGAGGGGGAACACCTTCTCAATAAAGTTTGTTATTATCAGGAAGGCCTGGCTCTCCGATGAAAAACTCAGGAAGAACACTACTAGGTACACAAACTCAGGGAAAAATCCTAAGTCTGGCAATCTACCTAATACTGCCACACTAACATTCATGACTTTCTCCTCGAATTCTCGGCAACCCTCACTCACTACCCCCATGAAATTCCTCATGCTATGATTGTAGCTCCTGTAAAGCTCCCCTAGTATCGACTTTCCATACCTCTTGAACTTCTGCAGTCCTTCATTGGTGGAAGTCTGGCATTACGTATACTCAGTGTATATCTATGAGTAAGACTTCTTTTCCTTGTTCAGTTTCTTCACCCATGCAGAACTAAACTCAGAATCACTGCCGAAAACAAGCTTGGCGATTTTAGACTCCTGCTCAATATAGGAGTACTCAGATACACACTTCGTGCAGATTCTATGCTCATTCTTAGTGCCGTCAGGTTTATATATGACTGCTTTCTTCTTTCCACATTAGACGCAGATGGAACGCCAGCATCTCTTGCATTTGTGCTCCTATCTTATTATGACCTTAAACTATGTACTGCAAATCTGGCACCGTTTCTCTTATGCTCGTTTTTGATGTTATCTTACTGGAGCTAAAAACTTTGCCTCCTCCATATTATATTAATCATAGTAAAATCATTGGCATAATAATGAAAAATACTCTACACCCAACCACCTTTTGCAACTAGTTTTATGAATTGAATAAAGGTAAGTACATACATAATATCCAAAATACCTATGCAACACCAAAGCAATTAGTCTTTAAACTCTAATATTGTTAGTTTATTCAACAATAAATGGCATCAGTATTCATAATATAATCATAGCCTCAGCCAATTTTGCGAAAGACTAGCGGAGCAGTGCTACTTGAACTGTTTGAAGAGTTCATTAAACTCATAGGAAAATTAAATTTACGATTATGCTCAGGAACTACCTGAGGCCTTAACGACAAAGGAGCTCTCTGCCGAAATTGTTTGGAATCGATTTGATTTCCAGTTCGATGGGTTTTAGAGATATTTCTGAATTCCAAAACCACTCCATTCAACAGCGGCCCTTTTGAAGGAACATCAGTAAGCAGAGATTTGACACTAGGCTGACAGAGCTTTACCTTTTGTTGTTGACTATACCCTTAGGAAGGAGGGGCTGCCCTACTGGAACTAATTTAGTTTTAGAGCAGTTTCACCACATTCTTGATATTTTAGATGCTCCAGAAGGAGGCTTGGGTATGAGCTAATTCTTAGATATCGAAGGTTAAAATTTAGGGCTGATGCCTAGACCTGACTGCTTGTATATAGTGATCTAATAGCTAATAGAAAGGTTGGATGGGCTGATTCTAACTAAACACCTCATCCTGTAGCTCCTTCGATGAGTGTGTCTCCTTCAACTCACTTGGAGAGTGATTAGTTATGCTATTCATTCTTTTCGGCGGGCTTCTATTCTTCAAGGAAGCTATCTCCCGAAGAAGATCATCGATGATGAGGTCTCTGAATGGTTTTACTCTTACTTCTCCTATATTGTTTCCTGAGCAAATCTCAGCTTGAACTCAAGATGCTTTATTATTATCTCCTTTCTCTATTACTCACTGACCAACTGGCTCATAATATTTTGATTTACACTTCGATTGTTAGCTACTCAACATTAACTATTCCAATCAACTATTTTCAATAACTCATGAATTCCATAACTATCATTCGAATCTTAAACTGTTATCCAATCCTGAACAAGGACGGTTATTTGGCCATGACACGCTATCGATATGTTTGTGGTTCTCTGGTTAGGTTACGTTGTTCACCCATCTTCCTAATGCATTTGCGCAAGTATAGATTGAACCGGCTGGTACTTAGAATTTAGGGTTTGTCCAAATAGATCCAGTAATCATTCCGTAATAGACGCATGCTGGTGCCCATGCTCCGTTTCCTTTAACTGTCACTACCTTCTACAACATACTGTAAAGTTGGGTTTTGTAACCCTAGATTTGAGAAATTTATGTGGTGTTGCATAGTTTGAGTGATCCAAATGAATCAACACAGTCAACTCCTAGACTATAACTGAAGCTCCTTTCATCATATAATGTGTCAATAACGAACAGTGGGACGTTCAATGAAGTGTACTGATTCTCGAAAAATAGGCATTTTTATCTATTGTTAGGGAATTTAGCACTACAGTTTAAATTTGGATTCGGTACTTACAAATTTATGACCTTCGCTAGTGAGCTGTAGACCTGCTCAAAATAGTGTACCTTCGTAGTGGGATTAGGAACATCGAGCATAATACCTGAGTCAGCGATCACTCTCACTCTACCCTTTACATTCTGCTGTAAATGGTTTCCCCATTGAAGAGCTCCAATCGCACCGTCTTCGCTTCCAGCTAGTACGATCTCTGTAGCCAGAGTATTTAAAGAATATTTGATATTTAACCAGTTGAACCTCTATTGGGTGATATTCTGACCTCTGAAGTGAAGATCAGCTCCTTTGTAGGATACAGGTTGTGTCCTGTGTCCTTGGAACATAGAGCCATCGCAGTACATAAAGGCAATTCTTGTCCAATCGTGGAATGTGGGGTTTAGGTTGGGGTCTCCAGACAGAATACCAGCAAGTCGACCATCGAACGAAGCAGGAAGATATTTCGAACTTCCTTGGTTAGTTTACAACTTCCTATAGCAGCTTTAAAGGGTCTAAGCAAGATCCTACCCTTCACAAGCGATTCCTCCTTAAAAGTAAAGTAGGAATTTTTCTTTGTTAGCACCCGTTCCCTCAGAAATGAAATGGGCAGCTGAGCTGCCATCGAGGCACAACCCTTGAGTAGTATTAAGGACTGCCTTATTGAAGATCGAATCTCCAGAGACGATGGCGGTCACAAGACAGAACACCAATATCCAATTCATAATGTATTATCTATCAATACTTTCGTAATAGTTTATTTAACTAATATCAACTAGCTAATGTACTTACTCTATGACTGCGAAGCTTCTTCCCTTTGATAATTTGATTATATTTTCTAAACATGAGAAGACCATTCTGCTGAAAGTTTAAGCTCGTAAAGTTACTGACCGTTTTCTGAGGAGTTTTCATCTTCTGAGTATTACCTATTAGACCAGCTGCACCCTGTTCAGGGTTCTCTGTCTGTTAAGGTTATATAACACTCTTTACTTTTCGACGTTGACGGGATTTGTTAGAAAGTACGTGAATCGGAAACAAAGGGGGAGGGTTTTAACTTTGAATTATTAGTTCTGATTTTATGGAGGCTATAAATAGTTTGTCTGCGTCTGCTGTAGGGTTGCAAGTGGCTGGTCGTTTTTTAGTTTTCACAAGCAGATTACTCGGTCTAAAATAACTTTTCTTACCCTGATCACCCATATACATAGAGGAGTTCATGACTATCTCTCTCTGCTTAATTGGAACAGATTCCTCTCTTAGTTCTCCAACTGAGGTCTTTGGATTAAAATATCTGGTCTCGCGCACAAGTAATTGAGTGATGTCAGATTCCGTGGGAAAACGATATTTTTTGACAGGCTCTTTTTATTCCTGTTCTTCCTAGTCTGATTCTAAAAATTTCGCTTCTTTCTTTAGTTTATAGATGTTTCGGGTATAATCTTCCTCCTACTTTCTCCTTCGACTCTTCAGGTCTCCCATACGAAGTTTATAGCTCTCCTTATTGGTATCGACCTTTCCTAAAATTTGGCCAGACCACCCACATATTCTTTTATCTTTACACCTGAATATCTGACCCTCATCATTATCGCTGAGTCCTCTCAGAAGATCTCTCGCTGATTTCTACTTTAATTCGTCTCTATTCTCTTTCTCTCTTATACTGCCTTCACTCGTCAGGTTTTTCATGACAAGTCTTCAATTTAATATTAAAACAATTAAAAAGTTAATTTATTAGTGTTTATAATTCCAAATCACAGTGTAGATCATGATGGTGGCAGTTTTGACACAGCCATGAATGGAGCAGGTGTAATCCCAGTTAAATTTTAACTCGCTCCTGACTGAGCTAAATTGGGGTTGCCTGACTGCGATAGTGGATTCGAAGGACCTTGAGCTGTGCTCTGGCCAAGGAATCCTTGGATGTTGCCAAATGTTGGGGAACTTGTAGCAGGAGGGAAGAACCCTGCAGTCTGAGGGACAGCGTAAGCAGATCCGGCTGTCTTGCAAAACATGAAATAGACTGCAAGGCCAATTCCAATAACGACTGGTATTCCTACACCCAGCCCAACTCCCAGTCCGACCGCTAGTGCTTTGTTAGATTTTGATTAAGGCTCTGGAGTGGGAGTACGTGGTTATTCATCACATCTGTGATAAGTCGAGTTCCAAATGGACCCTGAAAGGCAATAACATGCATTTTACAGTGCAGGATTTGTCGTTGTAGCGTTCGCGATTCGAGAACAGGGTATCATCGAGCACTTGGTTAGGTTCCACTCGAAGTTTCTGATGCAATTGCAGACGTCAGACCTGTTGTTGGTGCCATCGCTGCCTGCATCTAAAGAGCAGTTGCGGATGCATTACTTGTTGATGTAGGAGAAGGACTCCTTGCATGAGCACTCTCCAGCGCTGTTCAGTTTGCTGCTTAGATTTGCAAAGGCAAGCACTTCGCAGCTCTGGACGCAATAATTGGGGACAGTTCCTATTCTTACTGCTCCAGAAACGCAGGAACAGCTGCTTTTGTTGACTAAGACTTCGCTGCTGAACTCAGTCGCTGTGCAGTCTAGCTTGCAGATATTCTCGTCAAACACATAGCCGGATCGACAGGCACACAGACTGCTGTCACTCGGATCTGTCCCGTTGCTGTTTTCGATCTGGGAGCAATTCAAAACACACGCAGTACCGTTCCAAGAGTAGAGAGTGTTGCAGATGCACGCAGTTCCATCTGTAGTGGCGTTGATTGCTGAGTCAATCTACGCGCATAACGGCAGGCACCTGAAGCCAGTAGTGTCGGTAAGGTTTCTGTAGAAACTGGCCTTACACTGGCACTCTTCTGAGTTGGGGTTGGGTTCAGAAGGATCGGAGTTAGCGACCAAACTGCAATCAAGGACACATTGCAGAGAAGTGTCACTCCACGTGTAATTCTGCTTGCACTTGCAGCTCCCATCGGTGTTAGAGCCGTTGGACAGGTTGTCGGCAGTGCAGTTTATGGCACAGATCTTGAGAGTGGCGTTCCAGTTATAAGGCTAGCTGCAACTACAATTGTCGTATTTGTCACTCGTGAGGGTGTTGGCTATCCGATCGCAGTCGATGGTGCAGTTTTAGTTGTCAGTGTTCCAATCGTACCCTGAGATGCAGCCGCAGACTGTACTTGAGCCACTGATGGTGTTGTTGGTGCTGTAGTTTATTAGACTGCAGTTTCTGGTGCAGTACAGCGTTGTTGAGTTCCAATAGTAGCCACTGTTACATACACAAGCTGCTGAGTTTGTTTAGTTGGTTGTGCCTGTTGAAGACGTGTCCAAGCTACAGTCGAGTGTACAGGCGGGGTCTATCCATGCTGACGGGCTTCTGCACGCACAGGTAGTCCTATCGGTATTGGTGCCGTTGGAAAGAGTCTGAGCCTGAGTTGAGCAGTTCCTGAAACAGGTATTCTCTGAAAAATAGAAACCTGTGTTGCAGTCACAGTTAGCCTTCTACGTAGCATCGGCTGAGTCCTCAACAGATGAGCAGTCTGTCAGCAGAGTGTAGATCTGCCCTTGCGGGGTGTTTGCTGTGACAACTGCTACAACTTCCCCGAGTCCGTTGATTCCAAAGGCAGCGATGGAAGATATCTCTTGGCCACTGTTGAGCAGCAGGTTGTCGTATGGGCCCCAGACTCTCAGTACTCCAGAAGAGCTAAGAGCAACTGCCTTGTCTCCTAGGGTATTGGCTGCGAGTTGTTGACCGTTGAATCCGGTTTGAGTTTGTGACTTTAAATTTATATCTCCGACAGTTTACACAGAGCCTCCCTCGTAACCTATGTACGTCCTGTTCTTGGACGCAGCTATCGACGCAGAAGTAATAGTGTTGGTGTTGGTATTGGTTAAGCTTCTCGACTTCACCGGGGTTTTCGTCGTGTCCACAACTCCCCAGACGACATCCGACCCACTGGCCGACACAAACTCGGTCGATGTGGTTGAAATCGACTTGACCGCTGTAGTGTGGATTGTGGTGCTTTTGTAGATGGTGTATTTGCCGGAGGAGTCAGTAGAAATAGCAGCTACTGTGCCATCGCTGGTTCCAAGAACTAGGGCGTCTCCCACAAAGTCCAAGGCAGTAATGGTGGTTCCTGTAGGGATCTGGGTTACGGGGTACGATTCATTCAGGTTCTGTGAGTCCGCGTTGTAGATGGTGATACCGTGATCTCCACTTGAGATCGTATGGACAGCAAGGACTTTTCCTGAAGGACTGAGGACTCCCTTCTGCGATCCAGCCAGAGTCGTTGACTTAGAAAGGGTGTAACTGTTGCTATTCCGGCTGTAGAGTGCGACGATGGTCGTAGAGACTTCGGCCATCAGATCAGAAGAAGATGAAAATGTCAGTCGCACAACATCCGTCAAGGAGTATGTGCCCAAAAGAGTGACGGGATTGGACTCAGTAAGCTTGGCAGGGAGCGAAGTCAACGCTGCATGGCTGCACAGTAGGAGTACTGCCAGGAGAAAATAGAAATTATTTGGTTTTGCCATTTAATTATAGAAAATCGACGGATTTGAGCTTTAAAACTAATAATTAGAAGCTTGAAGATCGTTGAGCAGTTACATTTGATAACCTTCTTTACCGGCATAAGCCAATCTAAAAACTTTGATACACTCATTATCAGACCCAATTTAAACATTCCATCGATCAGTTGGCAATAAATGTTAGCAAAACAAAGGAGAATCACCTGAAGGTCTGCTATAGTTTCGGTCTTATGAACTCATTTTATATGATAACTTGCTGCCTTAAAGGAGAGTAGTCAAGTTATTTGCTCCGAAAGCGTTCTGGGATTTCAGTTCGTTGGGTCAGATTCTGAATAACGAATGGCGATTTATCAGAGATTTTAGGCAACAGCTGTCGATTGTTGTTTTTACATCTTATAGAAGAACTACGAGCAGCATACTTTGATTTCGATTTGGTCATATCAATATGAAACCTAAGTTTATCAGTCGGCCGAACTCTAATACGACTGCCAACGTCGTAAGACTTAAGCTTTCTCACAAATACTGACTTTCCTTTTATTATGCACAAATCTGAAGGCAATTGCTATTATGGGTGGGTCCTCGCTACTTCGGTAACAACCTTCTTGGTCTCTGGGTTGGGAATATGCTAGTTTGACACCCGAAGTTGCATGCTTTCTCCTTGAAGTAGGGGTCGAAAGCAAATTAGATAGTCATCTTTGTCATCAGCCTATGATATTTCTAGTAGCTTTGACTGAGCTTAGAAATCTTGATCGATAGCCTGATCAATTTTATGGGTCTCAACCTCGTTTAATTTTGCTTTGAGAATTTTCCGCACAGACTTCATTGAGGTGGTGTGTGCTACAATTTTATTATTTATGCTGTATGTCTTCAGCCAATCATGAATTCTCTATTTCTGGACGTACTCCTATTAAATCTATCTTTATGATTAAGGTTAGGCCTTAAATTCTATTGCTTTGAAAGATTAATTGAAGGGTTTATGGATTTGCAGCAATACTCCATGTTCGGGAGTGAGTGCATTTCTTAATTAAGTTAATTCAAGGCTTAGCACCATTCATTATGGAAATATCAACAATATTAAATTAATTTTGTATAATGCAAATGCAAAATACATTTAATGTGGATTAAAAATAAATGGTATGAGAGTCATCGTTTGGCCTTTCTATGTAAGATTCTGCTCAAATTGACTTCGATCTGAGTGTTTTATAAATCAACTTCACTTGCCTCTGTCTTAAGTCCTCTAACTATTATCCTTCGAAATCCCTCTCTATTTAAACTTTCGCTTCTCCGTTTGTTCACGAATCCCCGGTATTGACGATTGTTTATGTTCTTAGTACTTTTAACTTTGGGCTCAGTCAACAGATTATCATAGGTTTTGTCACTAAAACCGACTGTATAAGTGCTGCAGCCTCTAATGGTTCTGAGTGTTTTTCTAAACTTATTCTTATCTTTCAAAATCTAACTTAGTTTATCCTCGACAGTCGGATGCAGTCTTTTGAATACCTTATCCGATTCCGACAGATCCCCCAATACAGGCATACTCGAAATAATGTTGTCTCTGGCCTACTCGAAGTTCTTATAGAGCATCTTCTGATAACTATCCACCCTATACTTATACTCATAGTGTGTTTTTCTTTAGCTTAGGTTGGATAACTTATGAGTTACTCTATCTCTTTGCATCTTTTTGTAATCTTCGATGTGTATTGTTCCAGATAGTTTGCACTAACAGTACTGAAGGTGTTAGACGTTAATAAGGATGAGGGCTGATGTCTGTCGGTCGATTGACCAGTCGAATCTGGCTCTAAATACCCTAATTCCGACGAATGTGAGAATATGCACAAGTTTAAAGGTAAGGTATTGTAGGAGGGATGTTAGATCTTTAATGTAAAGTTAGAGCTGGAAATTAGTCTCCTCTGTTTTGCCTATAAACAAAGGGTCCCAATTAGTGAGTTACCCTTTCATAACCAGAGCGTACCGACCAGCCCTCTGATAGAGTGCTGTACCACGATCGAGCAATTCATCATATTTAACGAATTACGACTACTGTTTGGAGTATAACTGTACGTAATGTATGTGTTTCGCTTTTTGGATCTAGAAGGGGAGGTTGAACTCCGAAACTATCGAATATCCGCCATTCAGTAGTTTGATTACAGCGACCTAATGTTTCATTTTTTTATCCCTTTCTTCCTTCTCATCCACCTTACAATATTCTGCCTGTGAAGTATCCCTAATATTGACCTGGTTGTCGCCTAGAGTCTTCCTACGCATTATTATTTCTTCAACCTTCTTGAGATTCATCCGAGCTACTGATCTTGATAGTTAACCTTTCTGAATAGGACACTGGGTACGTCGTTTGTGTAATAGAATACATCTACGCAAGAGTTCTTGAAAAAGAACGTTTAGGGGATGTTAAGTTTGATGGATTATTTGATTTTGGCTTCTGATAGTTTCTCCAAGACGAATTAAAAACTCTTTCCGAACGGCAACTCCAAAAAGTCCTCAATGGTTTATGTCTTCACTTCTACAGGCTTACGGTAATCTCGGGCACATATTTAGCATGTGCACTTTTTGAGTAATTAAGTGCCGGACTCTTGGTGAGAATGCGCATGCTTATTTTATTTCATCAGCAAATAATTATTCTAAAGGACATATCTGCATTACAACCTTTGTGGTTCTAAGGCTTTAATTGTTTTATTGTATTAAAACTCCTTTGCAAAAGTATGGGAAATGATACTCCGTCCATTCATTAATAGTAATAATACTCGATGTCGTCAGGTAAGCAAGAACTCCTTCATGTACCTGTAGACTCTTATTGTATTACTCTGTAAGACATGAGAGAGCTCTCAAACCTTTGTAAGTCTAAATTTCGTCAACTGCTCTATGACCGACTGCAATTACTAATGCAGGAGTTCGGCAAAAGCAATTTTTATTTAACCTGCAGGACCAACTTCGGAAACTCGGCTTTCAAGCAACCGCAGCAGCCTCCAGATATGTTCCAACTCAGCGGAATTTTAGTCACCATAGGATTTGATGAAGAGTTGTTCATTCAAGCCTATGTGAAAGAAGTGGAGACTTTTTTTTAGAAGATCGCAAGCAATGATGGCGCTCCGAAGAAAAATCCCTTGGTACTGGCTCTTATGAAGACTGTTTCTGCAGCTGTTAAAGATTACATACCTCAAATGGGCAAAACATAGGAACAAATCAGAAGGGAAGAATAATAAGTTCGAAATAGCTACAATCTTATGGTTCAGGAAAGAATGAGGCAAGCCAGAGGAGGAGAGATGGAAAAGCGTAGGATGATGGGGTACCATGGGCACGGAGATTCAGAATAATTTTACGATGACCCACATTACAAGACGCCATACAATGTTCCTGCGTACACCCCACCTCCTCCTAAAAGTTACTCATTCGACAGGTTGGATTTAGATAGGATGATTGGCGAATGTTTCTTCAAAGTAATGCAGAAAGTTTTAAGTACTCCTGAAGATAGAAACCAGTCAGTAAACGAGGCTTTAGGCGGTCCAGCCAAGAGGGAATTTAATTAGTACTAGAGGCCAGACACGGAAAATATTCAATACCTGAAACATGAGATGGTAAGGCAGGAGAAAGATTTCCATTATAAAGCAAAGTTTTTAAACGAAATTCAATGTTTTATTGCCTGTGCTGTGTAGCGTAAAGCTACTCAACCTACTCAGGGTGTATGATTCAAATATTTAGTAATATTATTATGGAGTAAGCCAATTATGAGCGAGAGAAATAGTAGTTAAGGAAGGCCTACCTCTAAAGAAAAGAGAGGGTGTCAAAACATTAACCTTTTACTTAGGAACGCACCCTCAAAACAGCAGACTCCAACTAACCATCCCCAACAGCTTTCAATTTGCTATTGAATCGTCTGATCTATGACAGAAGAAAACAAAGATCAGCTTCCATAGTTTCCTTCAATGCACTTTTCAACTAATCTCCCTGTTCCTTTAAACTAGGATTCAACTCGAACAGTACAATTAGATCAATATTCATGTCGACATTTGGATTTGAAACATAGCTATTGTTGCCTGTTGCGGAGATCGGTTGCAAATTTGTATTGGCTACAGATAAAGGACAGGAAAAAACTAGTGTAATGAGAGAGTATAGTGGGTTTAAAAATTGGACTGTGATCTTCCCTGAAAAGAAAAACAAAGGGTATGGAGTATTCCATACTAAACTCTGGCTCATCAAATTCGAAGGTTTTTTGAGGGTGGTTGTTGGAACAGGTAATCTGCACCTAGCTGATTGGGCTGTTTGGTCTAATGCTTTCTGGTGGAAAGACTTCAAATCTAATACTATCGGCAGTAAAGAAGAGTGTCCCCTCGCTAAAGATTTTAAATCTACCCTACAGGAAGTATTCTCAGCTATGATACCTTAAGGGTTTAATCCTAAAGAATTAGAAATCGATTTGAATTAGTATGACTATTCAGGAGTTGATATTGTTCTTATTCCGACGATTCCTGGTAACTTTCCTGACGATGGCAAGTATGGTTTGAGTAAGGTAAGAAAGATCATTGGGGAGAACAAAAGTAAGGCCTCTAAACGTAAAATACTAACATGCAATTCTACAAGTTTGGGATCGTTTGATGAGGAATTTGTAAGTGATTTATACAGAAGCTTTGTTCCATCAGGCTAGCTGTTCGACATATCTAAGGTTCGTCTGGTGTACCCTACACAAAAATACATTGATGAAGAAACATGTGGATCCTCTTAGCCGCTATTCCTCAATCGAAATAGTTATGAAAAAGGAGGAAGTAATTTCAGACGGATACTTCATAAGTATGAGGATAACCCATTAAATGCACAGGGAGGTAATATCCCCCATCTCAAAACCATTATCTGCTAGGGATAAGAGTAGGAATATGTGACCTTTTATGTGGGCAGTCACAACTTTACAAAGGCTGCCTGGGGAAAGAGGTCTCAAACTAAGGGTAAAGTATGTGCGATTTAGGTGGTGACAAATACCAGTTCAACAATAGTGAGTTAGGCATCCTATTTATCAATTTCGACAAAAAAGTCCTGAAGTAATGGCTGCCCTACAAATACCCTCCTGATCCATACTCCAAAGGGTAACAACCCTTTCTAAAACAGAGCTGACTAAACACTGATACATAAATCAAATTATTCACCCTAACATCACTCCTGCAGAGAATCATGCTCCTGGCATAACTCTCTTCTGAGTTCCTGAATTACAGGGTATTTACCTCAAGATAGTTAGGCGGAAGGTTGAGACTGACTGAGGGTAGCTCTCTACCCTTCTAACTAGCCTCCAGAATCATTCTCTAAGTGGATATAGAATTACTCCAATCGCTTATCTTTAAGTTTTAGTTCCCCCATGATGCTTATTTTTGATATGAAGGTTGAGAGCAAGATCAGATGCATAGTTTAGGTTACATTCCGTGTAAGGACATTGATAGTTTTTGTCTAGTTGTCGGGTATGCCTTCTATGCCTTTTTTTCTTTTTAAGTCTTTTACATCTCATCTAAAGATTAGTATGTATTTACCTGGAGATTGTCGACTTCCCGCTTAATAGTTTTATTTTAAGCTTCAAGCTCAGTATACTGTGTTTGTAGGGTATCGTATTGAGTTTTGAGGTAGAGATAGTATGCGTAGTAGTCGAAGGTGTACATCATAGGAACTGATGGTTGGAGCTGTTAACTGGAGCACTTGGTAGAATTGTCGCACATATTATTTATATGATCTATAATTGATTGATATTGATGTTTTTATTTGTGCTTCTGCCAATGCACTTCAGAGTTAAAAACCAACTTTTAGGAGTTGGAAGGAGGTTAAGGGAGAATAAAGTAACTAGTTAACTAGCGTTCAATTTATAATTGGAGTGTCAGGATAAACACCAAAACTGTGGTTGATTTACTGCAATATAATAGACCAAATACATAACCTCGGCTAGTTTGAGCCATATTTTAAATAACTTTATTATCCAAACACTTAATTTACTAATTACAAAATGGAAAATTCCAGAATAATAACATCAGGAATTTAAATTTTAATCCTGGTGTTTTACATACCTATGAGTATTCAGAAACTATTTAAAACAGAAAATAAGGTATTGATAATAATTCTTATATTATTATGCCACGATTCGGAAGCAGACGTTCAGGTTCATCATCCTCACCTCCTCCTCGAAACACAACAACTGCCAATCGACCCACCCACGTCCCACCTCAACAAGCTCCTACTACTACTCAAGCCCCAGGAATGTTTAGTGGATTCGGCAGCACAATGGTACAAGGTATGGCCTTTGGAGCTGGTTCTGAAGTTGCCCATCAAGCCGTCCGAGGAATGATGGGTACTGGCAGTCATAATCAGCCAGCTCAGAGCCAAACTCAACCTCAACAACAGCAGCAGAATGTACAATTCATATAACGTAGTACCAATCACAGCAGCCTGTTTGCATGAACGAGGCCAACATGTTCACGAACTGCCTAAAGCAGAACTCAGACATTAGTTATTGCCAGAACTTCGCTGATATGTTGAAACAGTGCCAGCAGAGCTATCAACATTGATATGTGATAAATATGATGAGCACAATATTTGAAAATTTCTTATGAACGTTGAGCTGTCCATGCGGCCCCAGGAGGACCCCTACAAGTCACTCGAAGTCAAACGCTTATGTATCAAGTCAGTATCTCTCGCAACTGAACAGTAACTCGCACTTATCATCACTTACGATGAACTCATTCTTCTTGACCTAGAACACAACATGATCATTCGTAAAATACGCAAACTCTCCAAAGTAAGGTATGCCTGCCTTTCGCAGTCAGGTAGACTCATATTATGCCACTATACTGACAACACTCTCCGATTGATGAACAGCGATACTGGAAACTAGGTAGGAAAATTACTTGGAGTACCGGGTAATCCCAAACCCTTTCTATTCTCAGACAGAGCTAATAATGTGATTGGTGGAGACAACCAAACCCTGTGTCTATGGCAGATAAAAAACTGTGAATTACAAATCTATAGCAGACAGTGGAGGAACTTAAATTGCTTTGCAATAAATAGTGAGGGTTGCTACTTGGCGTTAGGGACTTTCAATGGGCAGATCTATATCCTTCGTGTTTTGTCCTAGAATAAATGCTCACAAATAGAGTACAACAAACATGACAAATGCGTTATGATTATGGCATGGAGTGGAAGCCGACTGGTGTCGGTGTCTTTCGACCATATTCTAATTGTATTTGAATTTATTTAGAACAAGGATAAACCTGAGGAGAAGTTCCTGTCATTTAGGAAATTCCAACTAGGGTTTCTGCCCAGGGAAATAAAAGTATTCGGGGAAAAGTACTTCCTGTCTGGGGCTCAAGGTATATTCTGGTTTACAACGAATTAGCTGATCGGATTAAGTGAGGATGTTTGGTATGTAACAAGGCTGTCGGATGGCCATTTCGAATTAGTTAGGTACAAGGCAGGGCAACTGGATTTTTGGAAAATGTATCCGGATCAAAAAACCATCATCAATCCTACACACATTCACTGAGATTGACACTTTACGCCTCCTCCTTAATTTTAACCTTATCTTTATTGCCGTTGCCTTCCTCCCGACTCACTCGAATTGAAGTCAGACTGTTAGACTTATTAGAGACTTACTGGCGTCCCCGTAGGTTGCACAGTGCTACTTACTTTATGGTTTAGCATCTGAATTAAAAGTATTGTACCTGTGCGAGTTTTTGAGCATTCTCTGCATTTATCTTTAAATCCTCAGGGAACTCTACTTCGAACTCTATAATCAGATTTCCGTATTTAGAAGGGTTTCTGTAAAAGGGCATTCCAAGCTTCCCCACCTTTTTCTTCCCTCCCAACCCTATTGGCTTCCCTTCTTTGGATTTTATAACGTATTTCTTACCGTCCAAATGCTCATACTCTGTACTTGAGCCAACCAATGCATCGTAAAGTGGGATCCGCTTCTTTAGGTAAAGATTTGCTCCCTACCTTCTCAACTAAGGGTGGGGCTCCAGTTTGAAAACCACAACTAAATCCCCTGGAACTCGAGAGTTGGGCTGAGTCAACTGTATGTTACATATGTACTGCCTTCCCCTTCAATTATTGTGGGTTCTATTGGCATTCCTCGTTCGATCGTGATGTTCTTTGTTACTTAGGTTTTGCACACACAAACCCCTTTGCACTAGGGGCAGGTATTTTTGGGATCATATGTCTTGCCGGTAGCTCGACACTTCTAGCAGCGTGATTGAGTCTTCCCAAACATTCCTGGAGCAATCTGCACAGCTCTTTAGATAAAACCTTGGCCTCTGCAGTCCGGACATTGTTTGGTGACTTTGGAGCCATCTCCATTACAAACCTTACAAACACGTTATACATTGAACTTAACTGCCATCTTCTTTCCCTAGTAGAGATCTTTTAGGGTTAGTTTTATTTATGTAGCTGTTGGGCGACTTTTTGTGGTTCTTGGATTTTGATTTTGGCCTCCTCCAAAGCCTCTAAATAAATTAGAGAAAATATCTTCATAATACTTATATTACCATTAGGATTAAATCCCTGACCAAAGCCACCAAACCCTCCCTATGGTCCAGACTCTCCAAATTGATCATACATTCTCCTTTTCTATGGATCGCTTAGGATATTATACGCCTCCTGTATCTATTTGAACTGAGTCAGATATGAGCTACTTTCTCAGCATTGCCACCCCTATCTGGATGGTGAAGTTTTGCAGCTTTGAAATAACTTTTTTTAATTTATTAGTCGGTAGCATTTACCGATACGTTGAGCACATCGTAGTGCTTTTTGTGTTGAGCCATACCATATTTGAGTTGGAAAAACGGTAGTTTTGAGCAGTTCCGCCCCAAAGACAAACTTCTAGAAATCATGATAGTCAACAATCACAATTAAAATTATCGATGAATATTAACTGTCTGGAGACGATCCCAATATTATGCATCTTACAATAATGTTGAGGAAGAGAAAATCAAGTCTTATTATGTAGATCCAACATATTTAAAATCTTAATTTAATTTCTGATCTCAAATGTCATTTGAGTTCTCCTACGCCAAATTCGACATCTCTTATTGTCAGAGCGGGGCACTCTAATACGGGCTCTTTGCAACTATCCTCCTTGCTACAGTATGCTTCGTACTCACGAAACTCACTCATGAGTACTCTTGGGTGGATCGTATGTGGTCATTGTTACCACCTTTCTACGCCTGCCACTTCCTGTTCCATCAATCATACTGTCGAAAAGGACAGATTCATCCCAGACAATGGATAATGTTTGGGTTGGTGTGGTTGTGGGGACTAAGACTCACATACAACTTCTTCCGTAAGGGAGGATACCAAAAGGGAGGAGAGGATTACAGATGGGAGTACATCCGCAAGAACTATCCTCCTATTGCTGTAGAGGCACTGAATCTAGTATTCACTGCTTACTTCCAGTTGGTAATGATTTATCTGTTCGCTGTACCCATCTATCTTGCTGATGGGGCCGTACTCAAAACTTCAGACTACGGGTTACTCGTAGTATTCCTGCTTCTGCTAGCAATCTAAACAATTGCTGATAATCAACAGTGGGCATTCCAAAACAAGAAGAAAGAGCTCGTTGAGAAAGATAAAAAACACGTACCCATTCCCTATTCCTTCGGTTTCATAACAACTGGACTGTTCAAATACTCAAGACACCCTAACTTCTTTGCAGAGATGTGTATTTGGTGGGTGTACTTCTTCTTTACTATCAATTCGGTGGGATGGAACTTATCGTGGGTAGGTACCCTCCTACTGACACTCCTCTTCCAAGGTTCTACGGCTTTAACTGAGAAGATATCCTCTGAAAAGTATAGAATGTACAAGGAGTATCAGAAAACAACTTCACGTTTCGTCTTTCTTCCTTCAGGATAAATGCCAGTACACAAATCATAGTGATATGTAGTCGAATCAGTTGTATTTAGATCATATTAATTGACAATAATAAGTTGGTTATGGCTTAGGCTTATTTTTCTGTCTTTCCAATGCCTTGTGTCTGTACCTTAATGATAAATATCTCCATAAACCCTACACTCCTTAGCCTGTTTTGGCTGATGTTTTAAACCCTTCCATAGTCTTAACCTGAGGCACCATCTCCTCTAGCTTGGTTCTCGTGAGTAGTTAAACCTTATCATATTTACATCCCACTAGGATAACTTATGAGCTCATACCAAATTACTAGAATTATTTAGTCAGTTTCCTTATCTACTACACTTTTAATGGGTCATTGATATCATAACACAAGAGAATAGCATAGGCATCCTTGTAATAGAGTGCCTTTATGGAACGGTATGTTCTATTTTTGAGTTAGTCCCACAGTTGTATTCTGTACTTAACTCCCTCACTCTAATAATCTCTGTATGAGAATTACAACCCTAACTAACATGGAGGTATTTAGTGGAATTTATCAGTTGCTAAGCGAAGTCGAATACTTGTTTTACCTGATTATTGAGGGCCACTAAACAGAATTTTGACTATTGCAGTCTCCATAATCTTGATAATAAACTCTAAATCCCATTACATAACAAACTACAAATGAACCAGCTCAAATATTGAATAAATATTACAATAATTATTTGGCTGTAACGTAATTCGTCTTATTTGTTTGCTAGAATTACAGAATTAAAGTCAATCCATAAATCAGACTATTTAGTTTGGTTGACATTCAGTAAAGGAGAATAGTCGTTTCATCATTAATCTAGAATAATAGTATTCGTATTGAAACATGAATTTCAGGTCTCAAAGCTTTGACGACTCCTACTTCAACGGTTACTGTAATCTCCCTTATTATTCAGCCAATAACCCTGAAAGCAAATCAACTACTGTAGGCGACTTCTATATTCTGTTGGGTGTCTCCAAAGATGCTTCACAAGCATAAATAAAGAAGAGTTATATTCAGGCTGCTAAACTACACCATCCGGATAAGGGTGGTACAGCATAGAAAGTACAGTTTTCGTCTAATTCAGTTCCATTAAATTCAACAAGCCTATGAGACTCTCAGTGACCCATAAAAACGTCAGAACTATGATCTGTACGGAAAGAAAGGAGAGCCAAGTTATGATATGGGGGGAGTCGACCTAGGTGATCTAATTTCTATGATGTTCAACAGATAACATGGGCTTGGTCGAAGAGCATACAAATCGAAATAAAAGCAAAAGACAAAAGCCTCTAGAAAGAATCTACACCTCACTTTAGAAGACATCTATAACGGCAGAATGATGAGACTACCTCATCAACGTACCAGGTGTTGTTAGAGTTGTCAGGGTTTAGGTGGAGAGGTAAAGATAAGATGTATTGGATGTAGTGGCACTGGGAAATTACAGCAGACGCAGAAAATGGGTGGAACTTATTATAGAACATCGATGAGATGTGGAAACTGTGATGGAGTGGGACATCAAACTGATCGGACTAACGTATGTAAGATTTGTGACGGAAGACTCAAAGTGATCCAAGATAAGAACCTAGAAGTGTCTATTTAGAAGGGAGTGACCGATGGTTAATAGATGGTATTAACAGGAGAGGGTGACTAATAGGTACAGTTAAATTAATTCAGCCTGGCCAATTAACAGGAGATGTCGTTATAAAGATACACACCAAAGAGCATAGTCTTTTCATACGTAATGGTTCTGACCTACGGATGGACTTGAAGATCACTTTATTGGAGGCATTGGCAGGAGTAAGGAGATCCTTTCGACATTTAGATGGACTGGTATATAATATTTAAACTAAACCAGGAGAGATCTTAAACTGGAACTAAAAGAAAGTACTGAAGAATATGGGGTTACCCTGTTACAGAGACTTCCTGAGATACGGCAACCTTATTATTCACTTCCAAGTGGACATGCCCAGAAATCTATTACTCTAACCCTAACAAATCGCAATACTCCAACAGGTATCTATTTAGATTACTTAGATCCTCCCAGGGAAACAAAATCAAAGGCATGAGATAGGCCGCCCTATCCTCACTCTGTAGGATTTCAATTAAGACTATAACCGCGAATACAAGAAATAGGAGCCTAAAAAGAAGAGCACATACGACTAAGACGAATACAACGATAGGAGATACGGAGGATGTAATCCCCAGTGATGTTAATTTTATACGATAGGGACAATTCAAAAATGTACGAACACATTATTGACCTAGGACGTATTGATCCATCGTAGGCCACCCGAGTCCTTCTCCTGTTTGATAATGTTTGACAGGCCAGCCGATTTAGCGGGAAGTCTGCTTCGATATATCAGTGTTGAATGTTGATTTGAGTTAAATATTATTATAAGCATTTCCCCCGCGATCAAACAGTAAATGGCAGTCTCTACCAATGGCCACTACAACAACGAAGACTAAGTATAGTTAATTATCGAGGATCCCCCCAAGAAGCATTTCATCGATAAGTACTAACTCTACATAGTTGAACCCGATGACTCATCTCTCAAAATTCTTGCTTCTTTCAACAAGGGTTTCATCCTAAGGGTTAAGGATGGCAAAGAATAGGTTATCGATAAACTCAAAAAGAAAGAAGGGTTGCTACTTCAAGAAGAGCATGCACTCAAATTTTTCAATGTAGCATTCTAACTTCATATTAGCAAGGCTGTTAAACTACTGTCAGCTGAAATAGTAGTAAGGAAAAAGGCTACAAGAAAGGAGATTCGTTTGGGGCAGTTAATGGTTCATTATTGCTCTGGGTCGGTTTGGCGCTCCTAAAGAATTTAGGATGTTAACAGTGATAAGGAATCCTCCCTGCCTTAAGTGTTCCAGTTCAATCTTTACGATATTGAGAAGTATGCATAATAGCGAAATGTATTTATGGAGTTTACCCTGGAGTACAAGAACAGCCAAAAGAATGGTATTCAAAAATATTGTGGACTCGATAATATTGGCAATACATGCTATATGAACTCCTTCCTGCAAGCTCTATTTTTCATCAAACCCCTCCGAAAGCAGATTTTAGAGGCCTAGTCAGCCCCTGGTTCATTTATCCGTTCATTACAAGAAGTATTTGCAGAGATGATGGCAGTTAACGATATCTCTGTAAATCCTTCTTCAATTGTCTAATCAAGTGATTGGATGAGAGGCCTAATGTTCGGTCAGCAGGACATCCACTAATTTAAACTTAGACTATTCGAATGTAAAATATCCCCATAACACAGCAATATAAAAAATCGATAAGAGTATCCTCAAGTTATTCGAAATAGTCTGTGTGAATAAGGTGTACTGCAAAGATGTATAATATAATAACATAATGTAAGTGGCAAACTATGAACTGGAGTTAGAACTCACTTCTCAAGGACATAAAATAGATGGATTGATGAGCTCTTTAGAGAATCTCCATAGATAGTAGGCTATTGAGTAGCTTATTAACACGGATAACCATGGAAAGAGAAAAGCATATAAGATCTTCACAATTAAAACACTCCCCAAAGTGATATTCTTTAATCTCAAGAGGTATGAGTTTACTGGTCGTACCTTCCACAAACTTCTATGTAAGTTCGAATTTGAGAGAGAGATCAATCTAGAGAAGTATGCTCCCAGTCGGGGAGATCACTGGTACACCCTATTCGCCATCATGGTTCATCAGGGGAGAACTGGTGAGGGAGGGCATTACAAAACTTACATAAATACTTCTGAAGACCACAGTCATTTCGATTGGTACCTGTTTAACGATAGATCAGTCTGCTAATCTGATTAACAGGATGCTTTAAGATAGAATTTTGGAGGGCTCTAGACATTACATACATTTTCCAAAGATACCTAAAAGTTTATAAGAGAGGACAGACCCAAAGGTAGATGTGCCTATGTATTGATTTACATAAAAAGAGAAGACTTTAACCAGATGCAGAAGTCTGTCTGCAGTCTGCCTTCCTGGTACGTTCCTGAGAAACAACTGTACGTCCACTCTCATTCTAAATAGCCGGGTATGGTCGATGTTATCCTGGCGGATGACATCATTTAGAAGGTATCTGATATATTCTCAAAAGAACCCCTCAAATTCTCCAAAAGAATGGAAGTGGATTTAAAGTCTAGTCTGGAGAGTCAACTCAAAAATCTAACATCTCGTTTCTAGAATGTCGCTGGCACCCTATGGAAGATATCAATCACACACAAAACAGTTACCAATCTGCTCAGAAAATATGGGCATAAGAGTCTTTCCAGCAGAGTCATGCTCTATCGCGATACCTAGAATACTAACGAAGTGTTCTATATTCTATTTGTCCCAACCAAGCGATTCTACGGTAATACTTAGTAGCTCAACAGTTACATCCATTCAAATGAGCTTGTCCTTACCCTGACTTACAGGGTATGGGACGATTCTACATACTGCTGTAGTCTGGAGGATGTCACTCTATTCTCAGTTAAGGATCGTTCCCATTTGACAGAGTTAATGGCCAGTGACCACGTAGAGAGATGCTTGTTTAGAGGGGAGGAGTAGATCACAGTGGATAGTGTTTTCAAAAGAGGCCTAATGTATTGTCAGGTAGTAAGAAGTTTCATGAGAGTGGACAGGAGTTACCACACTGGGAAGGATTAATTTTTTTATGCTGAGAGTGTTTGATCAATCTATCTGACAATTTTAAATTATATGAGTAAATTGCAGAACGACTCCTCCTAAGCGTAATCCTCCGAAGAGTAAGAAGCAGGGCACACAGGTATCATCATCTAAGACTACTTGAACAGCAACTGCAACGGTTAGAGTAAAGAGTGCATAAGATATATAAGTCTCAGAAACAGACACAAAAAATACTTGATTCGCATGTAATGATGAGGGAATGTAGATCGCGGAATAGGCGAGTTAGAAGGAGGCACTGATGAAGTGGGCAAGCCAAGCAGTTGCTAAAGAAGTAGACGCCAAGGGCACTAAACCTAAAGAACAGCCGCCCAAACAATAAAAATCTGAATTAGACAACAGACTCCAATAACTAAGAGCATAGTTAAAGAAGTAGCTCAAGCTGCATCATAGCCACATTCGAGAGGAGGAAGCACGAGTGGGTAAATTGGCAGATGAACTTGAGGAGGTAAGGAGCAACTGTTAGAAGGTCCTTCAATAGCAGGATATCCTAAAGAGACAGGTAGATAAGTAAGTAGGGTGTAATATAGAATAGTTAGGGAGGGTCCTGGAGAGTAAATTTAGAAGAAATTTGGGGAGCAAATCGAAAGCAGCTTCAACTCTATACAAGAGATTATTAAGAATTATATCAATGACCAGGCAGTCATCGTTCTCAAAATCAAAAATATTGAGGAGAAACTGGCAGAAGGAAACCCTAGTAAATAATCTATGACATTTGAACTCACCCCGAGGGATGCCTCTCCAATGAAGTCTTCCTTCAGCTATGTCAAGGCAAAACCAACGAAGTCACCCCCACAACCAAAACTATCCACTCACAGTTCCACCACAGATAAATATAAACCACCTATTGCCAGTGTCCATCCTATTTAAAGATAATCCTCTTCCAAGGCAATTGGAGTGCATAGCGATAGGTAGCGCAGTTATTCATCAAAGAAGATAACAGACTTAAGGTAGAAACTTAAGCAATTTGAGTTAATTAACAGTAAATACCAAAGGTGTGAGTAGAGCGAATAGGGAAAATAGGGCCCACCATCCAACCCTAAGAACGTGATATAGCAGCTAAAACAATACAAACTAATGTTAGAGCACACAAATAGTTAAATGGACATTTCGAATACGTTTAATCAGGAGATGGTCCAAATAATGCGGAAACCATAAAACAAATACAAGAAAGTAGATAAAGTGTATAACAAGACATGAATATAATTAGAGAAAGTATTGACATTCAAAATCGTTTGAGCTTGCGTAACCTCTGCAAATCTCTGCGTTTCATGAAAAAGTATCCCAGGAAGCACAAGTATACAAAGATGAAGATCGCTTTGCAATACCACTTTATCCATTCTAATTGCAGGGTTTTGGAATAGAGACTGTTCATCATATCGAATAGGTTTCTGTCTGATATCTAAAGCTAACTTATTTTAGCGGCTAAAATAGGAAGAGAGTTACCTATCATTGCTGTAGGCTGGGCTGAGTCCGAAGGGATTATGAATACCGAAAGAACTATGGTCAGTACTGTAAAAGCAATCCATTCCCTCGACATGCTGCCTGGGCTACTGACCCTAGACCATACACTTTCGTTGTCTATATCATGGAATGGGGACTCATAGGAGACCTCACTTCGAGTATTTTAAGATGCTGTTGTAGTTGCAGGTCCCACAGTTATGTATGAGTCTGCCTCATTTACATTTTTGCTAAGAATAACCTTCTCCAAAAAGTTGACCCTTTATCTCAGCATATTGTTTTACGCTTGGATCTTCGCATTGATCAGCTGAAGCTCAGAATTCTGTTGTCTCAGAGTGGTAGTCTCCTGTTACAGCTCCTCCATATGCGTTTTCTTCTTTCCTCGAACTCTAGTTGCACTTATTCTGTTTTGAATCTTCCTACGTAAACCTAAAATTACTTTCTCGCTTTTCGGTACTCCGATGGATTGTCCTCAAACTTGATAATACGATCACCATCTCTTATAGGATCGTATTTCTTTCGGATGAGTTTGGTTGCGTGAGGGTTTCTGCTATGGATGCTTTACTAATCAGAATTCCCCTAACTGGACATTTGCCGTTGTTAGTTTGATTATATGAGGGTGGACTCGTGACTGGGAGAGGGCTTACTCCAGGAGCTCGGTTATTAGCCGAAACAAAATTACTAAAAGTGCATAATGTAAAATATTTACTATTTGCATTAGTCGATACTTAAATCAAATTCTGACAAGGAAACATAATATAATTGTTCAGAATACGAAATAAGGATTAAATAAGTTAAGGACAATCGTTTGGAAGATCTCACAATACTCAAATACTTCAAACTAAGGATGAGCTGTTGTTAGTCTCAAATCATCGGTTTGTGTGATTCTAATTTTGGAACACCAATAAATCCTGGTTGGATTACTGAGATTGTTACAATGTTTACATGTACCGTGAATTTCCTTCTGGCAGCATGACGATATGAGGTTCATTACAGAAATTCCACAATACTATACGTTAGTTGATGAAAATTCTAAGTATGTACATACCCAGTCCTAAAGGAATAAATTTAGGCTTAGCATAGGATACCGAACAGATAAATACTTTTTTATTTCATAAATCTCAAGAATACCATTTAAAACGACCAATTACATTCACGATTTTTTTTAATTTAACCACACATCGCCATCTTTACGTCAAGCTATATTTGAAAACATCTTACACAT
>JAOXNN020033613.1:0-37382 GCA_028571205.2 Hydropsyche betteni | reverse complement strand
TCATGTATTTTTCTAGATTAGCTTTATCTGTAGTATCACATTTTCCGCGCATCAGCCTCTAGCCCTCCAACTCAGTGCATTACTAACCTTCGCACATGAGTTCTTCATCTTGGAGGACTTGTTCTTCAGCTTCGTACATAAAATCAAAAGAGTACTAATACTGATTATGAGTACAGGGCCTAAAGGTATATATACCAGTGCAAATATCTATTCAGACATTCGAGTGGAAGCAAGATCAGGCATAGATACAAACCTCGGAGAGGTACCTATGTTGATGCAGCACATATTGGATGCGTAGACAATGACACTGTGCCAAACTCATAATTCTAATGCATCCTGAACCGTGACCGTTGTAAATGTCAGCTCTGTATGGTGTTGCCTTTAATCTATGCTTTAGAGATGTCAATAGTGTATTTCTATTAGAGTCATTTATTCAAATTATTCTCTATGAGCGATCTCTGGATAGAAAGGTCACGATTCGGGAACCGCCTCCTTACCGAAAAGAGGAAGTGTGTGATAATCGAAGCTTCTTATAAGGGATCATAAAAAGGGAGGGTAGGCTAAACGGTGAATAACAAACCACCTGATTGAGGATATTTTAGTCTACAGTCGAGGGTAGGCTTGAATAGTTAGACAGTCCTAATGCTATCGACTCGATGTGTAAAAAACTTTTGAAAATTGATTTTGAATGACTGAACGAATCATTCTGCATTTGAATTGACAAATACGGTATCGACACTTAACGGCAAGTGAATTTCCTTTGTTTGCGAACGATGTATTGAGGCTATTCCAGCATTGAGTAGTGGCCAAAGTTCAATTAGTTTCTCAGGGTGTATTTAGAAGAGAACTCACGATAACCTTTGCTCGAGGTAACTATCGACGGTTGTGAATCTGATAATAATTAAATATGGAATTGTATGTCAGGCTAACTAGTACTAATTTATTACTCCAATCAGAGTTAGATTTGAATTCTTAATGTCAATTATTTAATGGGTATTCAAAATGGGTAAGGTTTGCTAAAAACACATTAGTGAATACATCAGTCATTCTAAGTCGAGGTATATAGCGTCAAACCTCATATCGAACCCTCTACTCCAAGATAATGGAAATATTCTGATGGTTCTCGCATACACTGGCTGCTTGAAATCTCTCCTATTCTTCGTGTGCCTATCGTAACATCCTGGGAACACTACCCCTTCATCAACCTATTTCCACTAGCGGCCATTAAGAGTGTGCGATATTTTGAACGATTTTACCCAGTAATCACAATCTCCTCTTCCCTGTAAAATCACAGCTGTCCATAGTCGAGGATTCTCTAAAGACACTTGAATCCATTGACCCACACAGGCTGCCTTAGGTGCCCAACAGCAGAACCCTATTGAATGGTCTAACCGATAGTTTTGATGGTCTGAGTTGGCAGAACTTGAAAAATCGACTTTAGCTCCAGTGGGCACAGCAAGGATCTCCGACTCTTATCGTTATTCGTGGCACATTTTTTTGAACTTCTCAAAAAGAATACGGTACTCAGCATCATCCTTTTTGCGCATGAGTTTCTAGCCTTCCAACTCAGTGTACTACTCACCTTCGCACATGAGTTCTTCATCTTGGAGGACTTGTTCTTCAGCTTCGTACATAAAATCAAAAGAGTACAAATATTTAATGATTGTTTAATTAAGAAAATGCGGCCTTTCAAGCAGAATAAACGTCTATTGAGACATTCAATTTGCAACAAGATAAAGTATAGTTACAAACCTGGATATCTAGCTGAGTCCATGTAGTACACATCATGTGCATAGATAATAGCTCTATGCGAAGACTTTTACGTTGTTTGCATCTTGAAAGAAACATCGTATTGGGAGGTTTCCCGTTATCTAAGCTGGAGAATGTCTAAAGTGGTTCAGATTCGGTAGGTACTCTTTTATGATAATCTTTAATGTATTGTAAATAGGACATTAATAGCGTCTGCCAGCTCCAAATGGTGTTTACTGTTAATCTATGCTTTGGAACTGAGACTAAGGTTAAGAGATCTTGTAGATGCGTTTTTGTGAGTCATCTATTGAAATTATTGTCGAAGAATGTCCTCTGAATAAATAGGCCATGATTCGGGAACTGCCTCCTTACCGAAAGAGGAAGCGTTGGATGACCGAAGTCTCAGAGAAAAGAATCAAGGGAAGGGGCTAGGTGGTAGACAACAGACCATCTCATGAGGCGATGGTTCGGTTTGTAGCCGAAAGAGGTCATTAACTGAACAGCCTAAATATTCGATGGATATGAGAATACTGTTTATTATTGATTTTGGAAAAATGAGCTTATTAATTGTATTCTTAATAAAGTATCAGTCAGTCTAAGTCGAGGTATATGGCGTCAAACCTCAGGCTGATAATGCCAGTCCAAGTCTGCGGGAGTATTCGAATAGTTCTAGCGTACACTGGTTTCTAGAAGTCCAGCCTATTCTTGTGGTCTCTATCGTAGCACCCTTGAAAGATTTTCTCTTCATCAACAAATTTCCACTAGTGGCCATTGATAGTGTGGGATATCTTGAACGATGTCACCCATTGATCAGCGTTGGGAGGTTGTCCTGAGTCTTTCCTTCCCTGTAAAATCACAGCTGTCCATAGTTGAGGTTTGGGCAAAGACACTTGAATCCATTGACCCACACAGGATGTCTTAGCTCCCCAACAGCAATACCCTATCGAATGGTCTAGCTCGTAGTTTTGATGATCTAAGGACCTAAGACTCGAAAACCGGACATGGGCTCCAGTGTTGACAGCGTAGACTTCCGATTCTGATCGTTATTGTTTGCTCATTTTGTTGTACTTGCAAAGACAAGTACTGTACTCAGCATCACATTTTATGCGCATGGCTTTCTAACTTTCCAGCCCATCGTATTTCTCCGTTTCGAACATCGGTTCTTCATCTTGCAGTACTTGTTCTTCAGTGTCGCTCATGAATCCAAAAAGAGTACAAATGTTTAGTGATTATTAAATCAGGGATTTTAGACTAATAATAGGAGTACAAAGACTATTTAGACATTTACTGAATAGTACAGTACACCTCATAATTGTACTCTTTTTAGTTATATCTCTTGGCATTAAACAGATTCAATACCTGAACGATCGTAGAGACGATTGCAAAGTGCCCTTGCAACTATCTCAAAGTAATAGAATAACAATCCTAAATGACTCCAACTCAAAGGTACTCTTTTGCTAAATTTGTTCATGATAATGCAAAAGATAATTAATTACAGAAGGGAGGGGTGGTAAAAATGACAATGTTAATACTTTGTTTTATCAAACCTAATAATTCAACCACTAGAGCGTTAAGGTGGTTTACGCATATTTTAAATATTTTACTCTCTAACATAATTGGAACACTTGTGGATGTATTCTAAACTAACGAAAGAACCAATCAGCCAGTCAGTCCATGTCGATGTAAATAGCATCGAACCTTAAGTCTATGGCTATATACCAAGTTTGTGGGAGGAGTCGAATGGTCCTGGCATACACTGGGTGATGGAAATCTATCCTATTCTTCTGATTCCTATCGAAGCACCCTGGGAATGTTCTCCCTTCTTCAACAAATTTCATTATTGATCGTCGGCAGTGTAAGATATTTTGAGTGATGTTACCCATACATCATGATTTGCTTTTCCCTGCAAAATGACGGCTGTCCATAACCGAGGAATCTCTTGGATCCATCCCCAAAATGGATTATTTGGGTCCCCAACAGCATTGCCTAGTCGAATGGTCTAACCGATAGTTCTGGTGGTCTGAGTTGTAAGAGCTTGAAAAACTGACGTTACACCCAGTGGCAACAGCGTACACCTGCGAATCTCTTCGTTATTCTGGACTAATTTATTTGTAAAGACAAGCAAGGTTAGTAGCGTTATCCTTTTTGCGCATGAGTTTCTAACATTCCAATAGGGTGTTTTACTAACGCATGAGTTCTTCACCCTGGACTTCTTCTTCAGCTTCGTACATATAATCAAAAAAGTACAAATATTTAATGATTGTTAATTCAGGGTTTAATAGTATTGATAAGAGTACAAAAGATTATTTAGATTTATTCACTACACAATACGTCTCACGGTTGTGTGCATGTTCTCCTGACAACATTTTCATTGAACTAATTCAAAATACAAACAGTAGAAAATCAGATGGAAAGGTCGAATAGCTAATCCACCTGGGCTAGTAGTACTAGGTTTCAATGGCTTATTTGAGTGCTTGCCTTGATATAAGGTTGAGGATTTCTTTTATTGATTGAAGCAAGTAAGTAAAAGAGAACTCAAGTAGACTGGTCGTACACTGAATCATTGAAACTAAAATTATTAATTTAAGACAATTATTGTGTCGTAAGTAGTTCGAAGTTGATATTTATTGAGATCACCGTAACCCATCACTTTGTCAATAATTGATGAAAATTGCATTACTGCATTCTTTTGTATTTGCTGGGATTGAAGTAAATGTAAAATTAAAATAAGCTCAAGAAAATCATGCATCATGAGTCAAAATCCAGGTAAATAGCATCGAACCTTAAAGATGGACGACCATGCCAAGATATCGGATGGATTCTGATAGTTCTGGCGTAAACTGGACGATCGAAGTCAATCTTCACTTTCGAGTCTTTGTTCTGGAGTACCTGAAAGATTTTACCGTTTTCTAAGAACTTCCACATCAGGCCGTTCGTGGTGTAAGATACTTTTATCTATTTCACAAACTGATGATGGCAATAATTATCCCCTCGACCCTGCACCACTAGTGCGACCCACCATTGAGAATGCTACAAAGACACCTGAATCCAAGGGGTAATGTCATCAGCTACAGGTTGCCAGCATCCTTGTTATAATGTATTGTCCAGTTAGTAGTGTGTATGTGTGATATCCCAGCAGGTTGAGAATCGGACATTAGATCCAGTGGCGACAGCGTAGACCTCCACCTCATATCTTTATCCCTGGCACATTTTCTTGTACTTCTACAAGAGGGCCTGGTTCTCGGCGTCACATTTTGTGCGCATGAGCTTCTCCCCTTCCAACTAAGTGTACTACTAACCTTCACATACAAATTCCTCATCTTGCAGTACTTGTTCTTCAGTGTCGCTCATGAATTCAAAAGAGTATCAATATTTGCTGATTATTGAGTCAGGGATTTGTATTAATAAGAGTACAAAGGAATATATGGGCATTTTATTCTTATTCTACATCTCATAATTGCACTCCTTATAATTGGATCTCATGACATTATACAATTCAGTACCTAAGCGATAGCGCCATAGAGACTCTTTCATTGAACTGTTTATGACAGATACCCTTGCAACTATTTCAAATAACAAGAATAGCAATCGTAAATCGTTCTAATTGAAAGGTACTCTTTCTAATGTTGATGATAATACAAGGATAATTATCTAAGCTTTGGGTTGTTAACATGATAGCCAGCCATTCCATGCATATGTAAATAGCATCGAACCTTGTATCCATTTCTCATATTCAAAATTTTGGTGGGAGGAATCCAATTCATGACTTGCGAATCTCCTCTTTATTATGGACTCATTTAACTGTAAATACAAGTGTGGAGTGTTATCATTTGCGCATTAGCTTTAAACATTACAATTGAATCTTCGCACCTGGCGTCGAATAACTACTCTTAAACAGCAAGAACACAATAACCTTACCTTTTCTGGTTTTTCATCAGAGTACTTGCTACTAACCATCTTGTAGTGAAGAGACAGCCTGGGATGATAAGCTTTAGCAAGTTCTCTGAGAGATGGAATATCAAAATTATTATGAAGGTGCTTTCCGAGTCTTTGAATATTAATTTAGGGATTGTCGAACAAATTACTCTATTGATACAGATAATATCCCAGTTAGTCATTAAACCTTCAATAAACTAAAGAGTAATCAAATATCTCAAACACTTCGTTCCTGAAGGTAATGTGCTTCAACTGTAAAATCCCTATTTAGTAAACCAACTGATTCCCTTTATTCTTAATAAATTTGGACATTTTAGTTCGCATGGTTTCCCACATTAAGTAAATAACCCTCCTCACACTCTACTAATTACTCCAAATCACTCCTTTGATCTTCCTCAACCGCTGCACCTTCAACCCTAACTACTGCTCCATACCAGTACCTCTGTTTCTCATTACCACCATCCTATCAATCATCTACATCTCCCTATTCTCTTCAGCAACTGCCAAACTAATCTCCATAGTCATCCTCATAATTAGCAATGCACTTGTAGCTGACCAATGCTAGTAAACCTTCGACGATACCCCCGTATTAGTGGTTACGATACTCTCTCTTAGTCTACATGTTGGATTTCTAATTGTTCTGTTCATCTTGAATGTGATTGAAAGGGGGCGAGTGGTTCGTTGCGCAAAATGCAGGAAAGATCTGTTGAAGAAGTAACTTAATAATAGATAATTGGTGGATTATGGTTGTAATCATCGGATGTTTCATAGAACATGCTACGGGTAACATTTTAGTTATAGTGATTGTAGCTGCTAAAAGCAACCACCTAATTTATACCTACCACCAACTATTTTAGGCCAAGTACCACTAACTAATTCATAAGTTACTAGAAAACCACCAGAATCAAATAGCCCTAATAGGACTCAGTTTAATATAAACACTTCGTCGTCATATCCAAATTACAGTGGGGGATAATCGGTAAGAACTTCCCATCAAATTACGCAGGAACGAATGGGTACAATAGTTAACGCATCAAATCTATTGGGAGGGCAACAATCAGCTAGACCTTTGCTTGCTGCTTAACCAGCCCTCCCAGTCTGCCAAAATAACCCCCGAGGTCCGACCCCGCCGCCTCCTCCTTATCCCTATCCTTATCCTCCCAGAAACTTTACGTTTATATTGACACCTGTACCAAATTAAATATCAAACTGATTATTTATGGGAGTTTAGTTCGCTAATCCTCGTGAGCTCATAACTTCCACCATCATAGTGGATAGTTCAAGAGCACCTCTTCGTAAGAAGGATCTCAAGGATCTCTTCTTGTTTAATCAGTTCCTCAAGAAATCGTCGCCCTTTAGAGTTGAATTCGTAGATCTAAATCCCGCACCTATCGTACCCTCATTATAAGACAAACACATACCTCCGCCACCACCTCCACAGACTAAAATGTCTGTTATTACCATCAAGGGAGGATATTTCGTGGGTTAGACTTTTATTGGGAAACTTAGTGGTGCTGGAGTATTTAAGATGAAAGACTAACACAACTAAAACAAAACATATGAATTCATAGGACAATTAAATGATGGTATGGCAGAAGGACCATGCGAATACAAAATAAGAACGATGGAACCGAATGGTGGTTAGTGTCTATAATAGGAGAGTTGGGTAGGAAAATTCAATAAAAATAAATTGATTGAGGGAGAGATTATCAGAAAAAAGCTTTCGAAAAAGATATTGTAATCGGAGGGAACAGTTTAGGAATAGGTGGAAGATATAGACTACTACGAATGGGATGAGAAGATGGAACCAAAGATATAGTACTTCGTTAAGGAGATAAAAAGTTAATGATCAGCTTTATATGAACTTTCGGAAGAGATCTGCCGATTAGTATGGTCTGTCCATCGGAGCCATGTGTCCAGCTTTGTAGATCACTGCAAAAGTTAGGTTGGAGGTTGATTTGAGGGTGCCCACAACTCTATCCTCCATCTTCCATAACTGTTTTGGGGTGCCTATCCAGTCCTTGATGCCTGCCCAGCTCAGTTTGTTGAGGAAATTATCGATAGCAGGCACATTAACTATTACATCAAGCTGCCCTTGATATACCCATACTTTCATTTGTGATAAGAGGATGTCCACTTGATGAGAGTAAGATTTAGAAATATCAGCAGCAAATTGGGTGAAGACGTGCTGATTGAACTGTGTAAAGTTGACAAAGTTGGGTATTCCGTACTTCTCTTTGTTTCGAGGTATCCATTTTTGATGCGGATATTCGTCTACCGGTAGATGCATATAGTTGTACAATGACACTCCTCTGAATCCGAATATGGTTGTTATGTGGTTAGTTGACTCTGTGTACTTTTTAGACCGGATTAACTAACTGGCTTGGCATTCCTACGCAGTAATATTTTATCTTTTGGCGTTATCTATGCTGCCTGTAGAAGACAAAATCGAATGGTAGTAGGATAGCTGGATAGATGGGTTCACCCATGGACAGGCTAGCATTATGCCTTTGATATCGATTTCAACTGAGTTGTTTAGGAGGTCACTCACGAAATAGGGAACATAGTGACCTCCGTAGCTTTATCCGATAAAATAGAAAGGATTGGCTGCATTAGAAAGAAGTACATTTGAGGAAACTGAGGCTTCCGTTGTTGAGGAAGGTCTTTTTGATGAATTATCTGAAAAGGGGAACAGCTTCTGGGGTGCTAGAGATGGTGTAGGATTGGTTTAGGCAGAAGGACAAACCGACGTTGGTGAGTGGCTGATCGATGAAGACAAGATGGGCGTATTTGTTCCAGGAGTCGGGTCTTTAGGTTACGACTCCTTCATCATTTATCTAAAATGGTCCTATTTAGGCCCAGGAACCAAGTTGAGATGACCAGCCAGGTCCTCCACTCAGCCAAATAAGCACTGGCGACTGTGGGAGAGATGAATTAATTTTCTAACCTTGTCTACTAACATATTGAAAGAACATAGCAGCATCGGAATGAGCTTCAGGTACTTAAATCGATGTGTATCCAGTGTACACCGAGTAGTTGAGTGTTTTGTTTATGATTCCACTAACGTCTCTGAAAGATGAGAATGCATTGATACCAATAACCAGAGCAAAAACTACTAGGATTGTAATCATATTAATTATTTGTAAATGGATAAAGAGGTGAGTCATCTGCTCAATGGAGAGATACTCTTCTGGAATATTGCGACTCTGAACAGTCTCAAAGCGATAGCTGGAGCTGATAGACGCTAAGCTTTAAAATAAAAACCAACTGAAGAGGATTTCGAGCTGAGGGATCTGTATTTTAGTGGGATGTGGAGGTAGTAACGTAAGCAACCATCAAATTTCCTAATAAGAGGAGTAGAGCTCCTAAAGCCAAAGGCTAGTTTGGATAAGGCATCATACGACCAGTCAGTAAGATAACAGATGTTCCTGAGAAGGCTAAACTTCTGGAAGGACATCCTTAGAAAGACTACAGTCACAAAAGAACAGCAGGAGAGTCAGAAAATAGTTAGGAGGGCTGTATGGAGGCGAAAGTTTCTGCCTGTTTGTGGATTCGTAGCTTTTGGAGCTGCAGTTATGAGTTTTAATAGCTTCTTCAACATAACAGTAAAGACGAGGTTCATAATGCTGATAGCAGCAGCTATTATTGGGAACTTCTGGTCGAATTATAACCTTTCTACGAGGATATTTGATGATCTTACTGCCTTGCCAGAGCCCTAGTGGGAGGCTAAGCGTAAATAGATCATGCATGATACTGTCATTGTGGATGGAACATTTATTAAAGGGTTCTTCAATAGTGATACCGAAGACGAACTGTTGACTGAACTGGATAAAGAGTCAGATCCTAAAATAAAAAAGGCAGTACTTTAGTCGATGGGGTACACTTGTATATAATGAAATGCTGTATTTTTATTAATAAGTAGAGTCCATCAATTATGCCAAATTATAAAACACTATTGATATATTTTCAAATATAAATGTCGGTTTGAATAGCCAAAGTTACTTACGACTATTAATGAATCATAAAGCATATGCTTCACCAATTTTAAGTAAGTTCGCACCCTAAATGGCAGATCTCAAAACCATCGTCTTTTGCGACATAACCTCCGTATAGGCAGGTCGGCAACTCGTCTATCTTCCCTCCTATCCCGAATTCAATTCCGTTAAACGATTTCCTACCCGCATTCATACTTTTTCCATACCTGCTGTAAAATTGTATCCAACACAGCCTATTCTTTTAGTTCATATACCCTTCTATCCTAAATATGTAGTCTCCGCTGCTCGTAGAGAACCTGTGCTCTGTCAATCCTGACATATCAACCTAAGGAACCTCTCCTTCAATTTCCTCACCCTTCTCATTGGTGTAGTAAGCTTGCAGCAGACATGGGTCTTCGTTCTGGCCTGTCCAAACAATTACCCCTACACTAATTTACGAGAGTTACCTGTGATGCGTGACTTTTTGGACGACGATAACAGATTTTTGTCAGTAAAGAATATCGAGTTGGCAGCGATCTTGCCTATCTAGACTACCTTGGCGTTAGGTATCTTCCACTTTTTGAAATCCCTTTCTCCAGATTCTAAATGAATCAATCTGTACTCTTATTTTGGGGAGAGTCTTCAGCAGAGCTCTCTCCTTTCTTACTTTCAGGTAGAAGGAAGGTACTCATATCGATAGATAGCTAGTTTCCCAACGGTACTTCCAGAGACTTATTGTTGGCTGGACTGTCAGTCGATTTCCTTATCATTATGAGCTTCTTCAGTTCATTAACTTTAGAACGAAGGGTGTTCCTAACCTTCTACTTCTCCTTGAGCTTTAGCTCGTTTTGCTAGTGTGACTTAGCCTACTTTAGCTTCTGCCTGTTGAGATTCTCCACCTTCTTAAGATATTACTGATGGAGTTACTTGGCCGCAGTTAGCTCTGACTTGGCTGCCGACCACTGTATCTACGTGATTTTGTCCATATCAACGTTTTATGGCTTCTCTTCTCTAGTTGTCTTCTTGCCCGGGTAGTATTCGTCAGTTTCCTCCCGCATTAGTCTCTCAAGTTAGAGTTGGTAAGCCTGTTGCCTTCGGTAATTCTCTTATCTCTTCATGTCGGTCTTCCTGTAAGTTTTGATATGTTCCCTCAGGTTGGCAGCTTCATCTTCCAAATCTTTGATCCTCTTTTTTACTTCGTCGTTTTCATATATCTTCATATCCTTCTCCTGTTGGCTCTTGATGCTGTTGAGGACCTTGAGCTCCCGCTGGTACTCTTCAATCTGCGCGTCCTCAACCTTAATGCGATTCTCCAGATTAGTGATTTTCTCTTGAGCGTCTGAGCTGATGCTTTTGGCTCTGAGGTTGATCAACATCATCTTGTACATGTCGATCTGCTTATAGGCGTTAGATAGCTCCTTTTTAACACTTTCTACGTTATGCTGCACATACCAAATCCTCTGGTTTTAGTGGCAGGAGGCTCCTTCTGGTAGGTTTTAGCGCTCTTGCTCTTCTGTTTGCTAATTCGCTTCGAAAGCTCTTAGTTCTGCTGCTTGAGGTCTTCCAGTAGCTCTTTATTCTTTTGTGTTAGCTTCTTTATGTAACGTTCCCTGCGTTGTCGCTGGAGTACTTTTCAGCCTATTATTATTCGTCCACCACTGGCTATAGGACTGGAAGAGGCCTCTTAGGTGTGTTGGCTGGGGGCAGTAATTAACTGGTTCTTCGGTTCGGGCGATCTGTCTGTATGCTGACCTACATTATAGCTATTTTATAACAATGTATTAGCAAATTGACTAGCTCATTTTCAGTGTAGTTTAATCCTCAAAGCCTCCCTTGAAGCATTCTTAAAAGTAATGGTTAATACTGTCATTGGACCTAATTATTTTTTTCTTGTCATAGTCAGTGATTAAATTAATATTAATGTTGGCCTATGCAACTATGAATCATATTAGTTTACCACACCCATAACCAAAAATATCTCATATTTCTAATTTATCAATACAACTAGTAAAAGATGGGAGATCTGCTGACTATAAATCAAACAACCTTAGATAGTTCAACCTCCTATCCTCATAAATGGTATTAAAACATGTAAACATACAAGTTAAATGGAGTCACTGTTTTTCAACAGTAGTATTAGTGGAGAACTCCGAATAGCTATCCCTCCGTTTGTGCAGGAATTCGGCAGTTCTCTGTTTCCTGAAGAACCCTACCAGCTATTTCTAGCTCATTCGAGTCTAGGGGTTCCTATCTAATGAAGCTTTAATAAAGTTTTTGCTCTTCTCTGTCAACTCTAAGTCTTCGTCGAGTCTTAGTGGCTGTTTCTGCATCTTGTACACTAGTGCGAGTTGGGTGTTAGCTTCCCAGGGTGTCCGACCACAGAGCATTTAATAGAAGACCATTCCTATTCCGAAAATATCGGATTTATGGCTGAACTAGAATTTCTCTAGGCATTCTGGTGGGAGGTACTGAGCAGTGCCGAAACCCTTATCCTGACCAATAACATCCCTAGGTAAGCAAAGGAGTACTTTTTGAGTTGAGCGAATCCAAAATCTGCTAGTTTCGCTCTACCGTTGTGCAGGAAGATGTTAGCTGGCTTGATATCCCGATGGATAATGTTGTTGGCGATCAGATGGGAATACCCTTTGATGATGTCTTACAAAATGGACAGTGCCTGGTACTCGGGGAGCTTCGTTCTTTTTCTAATTAGTTTTTCCAGGTCGCCTCCATTGCAAAATTCCGTTATTATGCAAAGTCTAGCATCGTTCTCTTCTACAGCCTCTAACCTTAGCACGTTCTCGTGACTGACCATCCCCATTAACTTCACTTCGTCCCGGATAGCCCCCAGCAGTCCTTTATCCTTTATCTCCTTCTTTCTGATGACCTTTATAGAGACAGGTTTTTCTGAATAATCCTATCCTTACGAGTTGTGTTGTTAATACCGAAGTATACTGTGGCGCTGGCACCCTCCCCCAAAACATCGGTTTCACTGTATGAGTAGTCCTTCCCCACTTTTATCTGGCAGCTGCTGACTTAAGACTTTTTGGGTGGACAGTAGGAGCTGCTGGGTCTGTACATGAGTTTGTTGAGTTATTTCTGAGCGTTCATGCTGTAGAAAAAGACAAATACAAATATATTATTAATCTCATTATTAGAGCGTTTTAAAAGCTCTCAGCCATTAGCATACCGATCTTAAATAACTCCCAATTGTCAGAAGAGGCTGGAAAATAAATTAGGAGGAGGAAAAGTTTGGGCAGCGCCAATAAATTTATTTAGGAATGAATTATTATTTTTATCTGTGAGCCTTTGAATTCCTATTGGGATGCTCTTATATAAATTGTTATGCGTTTGTATTGATAAGGCAGTATGACTACAGGTTGTGGGTAGAGGAGATTGGGAAGTGCCTTTGTGATTATGTTTTTTTTACTAAAATGAAACAAATTAATTAGCAGCATCGGCAAGTATCTTTTTGGTTTATGCTATAAGAACTGTAATGTTGGTTTGAATCAGACCTTGAACAATTAAATTCAGACAGAGATATTCAAGGATTAGAGATAAATGATGCATAATAGAGTCTTATTAATGGACATTTTTGCTAGATAGTCTGACGAATCAAATGAGGTTAGAATATGAACTGAGCAAAATCAAAGAGTCTCCAAGTGTTTTTTGATATTGAATTGACAAATTGGGCAGCTATAAGTCTTCTTAAGCCAAGAGATTATGCAGGTTGTGTGGAAACTATGAAAACAGAATAGATATGTTTAGAATTCACCTCTTTCGACCTCCAGAAGACATATGGAACATTTGTTCTTTCGACCATTGTTTCTAGACTTAGGAAGTCGTTCCAGCAACTATACACCGACTCCTTTTGCAGGTTATTTGGGTAGTTCCCTTGATTGGGAAATTGGGGGTTGTTCGGTTCTTATCCTTGTGAGAGCTGGAGGTTATTCCTCTCTTCTATTTCCAAACTTAGGAGACTCAGGTGCTCTGAGACCAATATCTGTTTTTAGAGTTCTCCGTACCTGCTGGTCTGTTTCCCTGAAGAAATTTACCATCTATTGGTTGACTGCACTGGATTTTCTTGAGTTTGGGCTGTATTAGCTTGTGTTTCTGGCCTTATACGTAGGAGTATGGCAACATCTTTCCGTCCTAACTCGATGCTAAATGGGACTGCGATTCATTTGTTGCCTAATATTATGCGCTCTTTCCTATTGGCAATTGTTATTTATAGAAGTTCTCGACTACGGAAAGGAGTTCCCCATACCATTAACACTTTGTACTTTAATCTCTGAAACCTTCCCATCCAAACTGTTTCGATTACCTACAATAAAGACATGAACAGCACTATTTTTAGCTCTAATGATGTTGTCACTTCCCGTCAAGTAGAGCTTTACAGTTGAAGTGGAGATATCAATCTCATTATAGTTTCCTGTCAGCTAAAGTCGAACAGTACAGTTGAGAATTCGAATAGGATTGCAGTTACCAACCATAGCGAAGCTTCCTGTTTTGCTTTGGATGATTTTGGGATCATTGTTCATGGACTATAATATATTTTGCTCAAAAACACTCCTAATAGACCAGCAAATAGATCAAAGTTTGTCGTAGAATTGTTGGCCTGTTCTAGATCCATAGGCGCTGAATACGTTCATCCGGTGGCCCTGTACTGATACAAATGGTTCCGTTTGTTTGATTGGTGTTCTAGTTGGTGTTCGATCGATGGGTTTCAGAATTTGGGGAGCTTTGGCGAGGCTCTTGCTTCTTACTGACCCTGCTAGCTACTACTTTAGTGCTTAGGTCAAACTCATGCGTTTCTTTTAGTCTTTATTGGTCAATTTACAGAGTAAAGTATGAATTCGATCTTGGAAGCTAAATTTTCTAGGAAGTTTTAACAGGCTCAAAGCAGACCCTCGCTAGGTTAAGTCTCCAAAAAACATCTAAATGAGAATTACGCCAACAGAGTACGCCATAGAAAGGGGAGACTTAACTTATTCTGGGGCTAAGTATCTTTCGTTTGGTTTGTAAAGCCCTCTATTAGTCAGCAGTACACTAGGAATAAGCAAGGTGAAGGGATCTTCCAGGTAAATCATATCGGGTTCTAACCCACAAAACCCATAATTTGATGAAGCCAGCTTTTAGCCTAGCCTTAGTAATGATTTCATAACGTCAATAAGGATATCTTAGTTGTGGCTAGAGCTCCGAAGAAAGTTCGGCAAGGTCCATTTCCTTTTCTTGACTAAAAACAACAGTAAGTTAATTTTTCTCTGGTATCCCAATACCTTATCGATTCCCTCTATCTCCAATTTCTAAACCTCATCTACAGCTTGCAAAGCATCTTCCACTTTCATATTAACTTCATGCAAATCGTAGATTTCGACTCTAAATAGCTCCACTCTCTGATTATCGATTATGGCTTACATAGCTGACCTTTTAACAATGCTGGCTTCCACTCGAATATCATCGTGTCTGTATTATTTGATCCCATGGGTTACACTTTTATTTGCAGAAGCTTAAAATATAATAATATTGGTCTAAATTATTGAAGGTGCCATCGTTCCAGGTTTATTACTGGATCTCTCTGAAACTAATCGGGACTACGCCTTATCTATTCCAAGAGAGTCATTATTGTAACCTTCAATCTTCTTATAGAAGTTAGCTTTTATTTGAGCAGTAAGCCCTCCAAGGGGTGCAGGCTAAGGGATATGGGAAAGCACTTAGCTACTTGCCTGCTCTTTTTATGTTTTGGTTGGGGTCGATTGGGTGAATTTTATATCGTTGCCTAGTAGCTTATTGAAATATGGTCTCTAATTTTTATCTCTCCTCAAACATTTCAAACAGATCTACCTAAGTTCCTCTGGTACTTCCTTAAGGTACTCTACTTAGTAACTTTTACTCGATATTGCTTCGATAATGTTAACTTTCTAGTAATGGGTGAGTTTCCCACCATGTAAACAGTCAACCAATGCTACACCGAACATATAGACATCCACTTTGTTGGGGTTTATTGAGTTGGGAGATGATACAAGTTCCGGAGCTAGCAGAATCTAAGGCTTAACTCCACTTTATATTTCATTGCCGTTCCTAATAGGCTGAGCTCCTTCCTTTTCGAATTCTCTTGTCGCTGATAGACTTAGATTAGGCTTCGAGTGTCCAAACTCTCCCAGTTTGAGTTTTAAAGGAGAGTCCTTCACTACAAAAATAGACTACAAACAGATGTTTTTGTGAAAAAGCCCATCGTACTCCATAGAGGCTAGTGTAGGCAGTATCTGCTGGACCATCGACTCAGCTGCTTCCGCTACTCTGGTAGGATGGTCCCTCAACCACTTCCTCAGAGTACTTATGAAGCTCTACTGGAAGACCAGCATATACTCCTAGCTAAACAGCTTCTGTTAGTCTACCAATACCTCTTTCTATAGAATCTTTATAACGTTGGGAACAGTATCCCCACTAGACGACATAGATCTCATTTGAACAAAAATCTCGTCTTCGACCTTAGAAACAGAACATCTGTTTAAATTGTAACGTTTCACACACTCTGATTTGTTGCTTTTTATGCGGTAACACCGGAAGTACTCGGCTGAGGCACTCACGTAGAAAGGGATTCGATCAATTTTATATTGACTTGACATTTATTATTCAAGTAACTGATCATTACCATTAATAATCTGACTGTTTCATTTTCATACATGGCATTAGGGTTGACTGTGTTGCTTAACGCTGTATTGATATACGAAACGTACAATCGTTGTGTAGTTCCAGCAGATTGACCATAAATGCTGTAAATTAATGGCGTACTTGTTGTGATTTTACTTAATAACTACCGTGGTTCATAATAGCGCTATAGAAAAATAGCATACAGATATAAAATGATAAGAGAATCAAGTATTTAAGAGTTCAAATAAGAGAAAATAAAAAGACACCTGTGGGATTCGAACCCACGACCCACAAGGGGACTTGCTTTCCAAGCAAGCGTCATAACCGCTAGACGAAGGTGCCCTGCTAACCATCTTCCCTCCTACCCAGTCACCAGTTATTTTACATAATTTGATATTAACCTGAGTACTGAAACAAATTTGCAACTAAATATATTTACAACTAAAATGGGCTGCACTAATGACAAACAAAAAAAAACCGAGAAATAGGCTACGAATCTTCCTCCTGCAAAGGTTCCCCCTAGCATCAACAATCCTCCAATACAGTATCCGGCAATCAAACCAATTTAAAGCATCTTCATACCAAAACCGGTAGAAAACGACGCTGATAAGGCTTAGCAAATTCAGCAACTTCCTCCCTCCTTCCCTGAACCTCAGTCGTAACCGGTACATTACAACCCCTTACCACAACCTGCCATTAAACCTGAAGAACTTCCTCGGCTGCCAATAATCCCTATTGAGACTGACTTTAAGCCTGTGATAAATCCTTAGAGGTAATTTAACTCAAAGCAAGTGTGTGATGAAGACTTCATCGGTTACCCGATCTCTCGGGTTCCTCAGATCGTCGTAAAAATCTGATTCCTTTTACATATATGTTATGGGTTTGTAAGTCTCAAAGAGACTACGCTATCTGTTAAAAAAAACAATTATATAACAGATTATATAATACCGATATCATCTTTAGGTGAGTAATTGATTTATTTAGTCGAGTATTTGAGGCTGTTTGTTGGTCTGGTATCTTGCAAATAGCTCTGGTAGGTCACTCCATCCTAATGCTGCAACTATTCTTTTGCGTAGGCTACTTTCATCTTTAACATGTCGTTTGAATGTAGGGGACTGTCCTTAATGCTCGTAAATATGATATTAGGTGTTCAAAACCTCATCTATCCCAATACTCTAGTTCTGGCTTTTAGCCTATTTTATGAGCAACTACTTTTGAGTCTACAACACCCTGCTCTTTGAAAGCAGCTCATCACAGGTCTTTCTCAGAAGAATTATATTATCTGCTTGGCCTGCCACCTACATTCGAAGGGCATTCCTTTCTATCTCAAGATGTTTTATCCTAAGATCCTGTTGTATCTCGGTTGAGTCTACACCTGCGAATCTCAATTTTTACTCCAAAACATCCACTAATCTCTCAAGTTACTCGTTTCTGTATCTGGCTTATTCCAGTTGAGCCTCAAATTAGAAGGTATCACTTCGAACAACTTGGTCTCTGATGGTTTTAATATAGTAAGTCTTCTACTACTCGCTTTGTCGTAGTCTAGATCTCAGCTATTCGTTTTGTCTTGACAGTTCCTACCAATTTCTCTGCTTATGCTGCCGAGCAGTTGGCTAGTTGGTTCTCTCGGTAGTACCTTGTAGGCCTTCTTTCTGTTATTTAAGCTCCAGTTGTAACTGTTAGATGAGCTTCTCTTGAGCAGTATTGGTCTTCTGTTGTTTTCTATACTTCTTTTAGAGTTCCTTGAACTCTACCTGTACCGAATCGAAGGTTTCCATCAAGCCTCGGTTCTCATCCTCAAGGGTCTTATTCTATAGGAATAGTTCAATCTGTTGTTAGACATCAGGCATATCTTTGCCAATTTATGCCAGTTTACCAGTAACAGTAGACCTTCTTTTGACTTATTCAACCAGCTTGGCTTTGAGAGTCTCAATGAGAATAGTCTGGTGCATAACCTTATCGACTAACGCCTTCTATTTGGAACTTTCCTCAGATAGTTGATAATGACTTTCAGATTGGTCACTGATTTCTTTGGGTTCAGCACTCAGTTTCTTAATCTTTTTACGCATCTTTCTGTTCTACTCCTACAGTTAAGTCAATCTTGTCTCTAGATTTCTTTGGTTTTCAGCATACACTTCATTCACCTTCACATGTATCTCCAATTCTTCTTGTACTTTCTGGTATTTCTCTTGGTAATTTGTGCTATTGCATTCAACCATAAGCTTCTGGAGCTGCTTCCGGTCTTCTTTTTCATCTTCCTAATAGTGGGCAACCATTTGACTTAGCTTCTGTATTTGGTTATGATGCTGCAATTCGTTAGCACTCAGCAAGTTTATGTGTTCCTGGAGTACGTTAATCTCTTACTGTAACCTTAGCACCTCAGTAGTGCTATCAATTCCATTGGATTGGTTCGATTATTGGGATATTCTTCTCCTTAGAGCTCCGCTATTCTTGTATTCATCTAACTCTCGCTGTAGGTTCTCAGCGGCTGTTGTAGAGTCAATTAGTTTGCTGTTGAGTTGATACACATCTTATTCTAGCTGCCTGATCTGTTACTGGACGGCTGCTTCAGTCTGAATAGGGTCTTGTTGGACTCGAGAAGAGAGGCTACGCACTAACATTTCAGTTTACTCCTTCATGGCTAACAATTTTTAGGTAATTTGGGCATTGATACTGCTGAAACCTTCGTTAGTAGCCTTGGCAGACAGGAATTAGACATGAGCTGATAGTGTCTCACTTAGGAGATCTAGTTAGGGCTTCCCGGAATGTTTGAGGCTTAATACTAACTCTCCGAACTGCCTTAAATACTGCTGCATATCACAAGCACTATGTTGTAGCTGATTGGTTTATTTGCTGAGCTGTTAGAGCTCCCTACCCAATTGAGACTGTGCTTTAGGTTGAAGAAGCGCCATAGCTACGTTACTTAGCTTTAAAAATTCGTATGGTACATCCTCTCCACAGGCCATTTTCTCCAACATTTCTATTTAGTCGGTGATTGAACCGAGCTCCATTTACAGATCAGCCTTTCTGTTCTGCACAAAAGCCAACTCTTCCTCATAGCTTACTGTCTTCTCAACCAATTATCGCAGGTTCAGCAGCGCAGATTGAAGCTGCTTGGCCTAAGCAATGGTTTTGTATCTAATGTACCAACTTTACGCTTCATGCTTGTTAAGGCTGTTTGAGAGAGCCGAATCGACAAGCTATAGGTACTCTGTTAGAGCCTTTTACTATCCTTCTGCCTTCTCTTTAATGTAGGCTAGCAGCAGCTGAACATCCTCATTTGCTGGATAGATATGCTGGCTGTCAACCATGCTACCAACTGAGGAGAGTGGAGCTGATTGTTGTAACAGTTTTCTCAGCTATGGTGTTAAGAACGTCATAAATTAAATAAAACTAAATTCAGAAGTCAAGGTTAATTTCAGGAGGTATCAACCCACAAGGCATCTTCTTCAAAGCTTTTTTAGCTGCTTAGACTTATGGTACTTGGCCTGTACTCACCAAAGGTTTGAATTTCTATAGTTTCGGTCTGTATTACTCAAGGATTGAATTTATTACTGTAGGTTTGGTAGCCCTGGTGGGTCGGTTGACCATTTAGTCAGGGATATCTTCAAACTTGCTCTAGAACAAGGCTACCCCATCGTAAATATTGGCTAAAACCTTAGCCAGAGTGTCTACCTCTATTAATCTTGCCTTTTAAAACTGTTAAAACAGACTCTATTTAGGTTTCATCCCATTTATTTATTACCCTGAATGCTGGGATGATGGTTACTCATCATCCTCACCCATCTTCTCTGCCGAATTAAGTATTAGAATAACAGCTGCAAACCCAAGGTGAATATCTAGGTGGTTTCTAGGCTTAATCAGCAATTGGTCTATGAAAAAATGGCCAGTTTTTAGACTTAAGCAGCACGTACCCAAACTGTAGCAGAAATCCTTAAATAGCTTCATTATGCGATCAGTATATCTCCCACATTGCTCTTGAAAAGTACGCACATACTACTCATCCACCACTTGGAGTGCTTTTGCAATAGCTTCGAAATGCTCTGAGTCGCTCATTGCTGCTGCATAAAACTAAGCGAGATCTAGCAGTGAAACATAGCATCCTCCTAAACTAGTGATTTTGGCTTCAGTGTAATTATCTAATGCATCCTACATTAATCAATAGTTACGCATAGACTGGAGGCTAGGAAGTACTTGGAGGTTGGGACTATTTTATTGTGCTTCTTAAACAGATACTAAACTAACCTTAGTGCGTTCTCTCTCGACTCAATATGCATTTTTGCTTGAAGTGTTTTGACGACAGCGTCCAGTTATCCTTTCATATCCTATTCTATCTTGTTACGCTTGGCTGTATGGTCGTATTTGTAGAAGTCTTTGCTGTTCTTTTCGTTGAGGAGGCAACTCTACCACAGAAGAACCCTCAAATCGGAAGTAAGCTCCTTACAGAAGACTATGTCGAAGCTCTGGCTTTTTGCTTTTATTTTATTAGACTTCATGAACTGTACGTACAGGTCTTTTAGAACTATCTTGCGGTCTTCAGGCCGAACTTTAATGGAATCGTTTAGTTTGGTTTTAATTACTTGTTGTAGAGCCTGGTTAAGAGCAGCTCCTTATTAGCTTCTATCGAACAGCCGTTTAGCGATTACAGTTACCTCCGCTCGTTGCTCCGCCTTCATAAGTGCTAGATGTGATATCCTTAATAGCTCATCACTCGTACCGTAGCATCTCCATCACTCTACTCAATATCCTAAGATGTTCCGTCCCTACTATCTCCTTAGCCTCCTACCTAATCTCCTCCAGCAGCTGGGATTTAAGGCTGTTACTCATTCGAACGTATAAGAGTTAATTAGATTAATGAGAATAAATATCATCAAAATCTTATTAATACATGTAGGGAGATAAAGCAGTTGTATGTGACTTGGGTACTGGGTATCTCAAGATGGGATTCGCTGGCGACAACTTTCCAGCTAAGACACTGCCCTCTATCATCGGTCGGCCTATGTTGAGAACTGAGCAGATTATTGATGATGTTCAACTCAAGGTATCCAATCAGAAACTCAGCCTATCATGATCGGAGATTAGGTTATCAAATACCGGTCCATCCTCGAGTTGAGCTATCCAACCGAGTAAGGTGTGATCAAAAACTGGAATGACATGTAGCTACTCCTTAATTATTCCTTCAACGCTGTACACCCATCATAATTTAGATTGGACATACCGATATGAAGCAAAGGTCAGTAATGGTGACTGAAGCAGTGATGAATCCAATTACAAATAGAGTAAAGCTAGCTGAGTTACTCTTTGAGAAGTTTGGTATTGGTAGGTTTCAGATTGGACTGCAGGCGTTAATGCCACTCTATGCAGAAGGTAGAACAACTGCTTTATTGTTGGATAGTGGTGATGGAGTGACCCATTGCATACCGGTGTACGAAGGATACGTGCTTACTAATCAAATAGAAAGGATGAATGTTGCTGGTAGGCATGTCACTAACCAGTTCATAAAGGTGCTTCATCAGTCTGGATACTCCTTCAATAGTACGGCTGACTTTGAGGCGATTAGGGAACTTAAGGAGAAATACTGCTTTGTATCGGGAGATTTTACTGTTGATGAGAAACTGGCTCTCGAGACTACACACCACTAGAAGTAAGTAATGATCTTATGCAGAACTCATAAGCTGCCTGATGGAAAATCGATAAGAATAGGCAAAGAACGATTTTTGGCGCCCTAGATTCTATTTACTCCTTATATGGGTGGGTACGATTGTATTGGTTGCCATTAGATGGTGTTCAAATGCATTAACCGTTGTGATCTATCAGTTAGAAGGGACCTTTACGGGGCTATCTTAATCTCTGGAGGTACCACTATGTTCCCAGGATTCCCCACTCGTCTCAGAAACGAAGTGCTCAAGCTCTACAAAGACCGTATCCTAAAGAATAGCTCAACCGGAGGAGTAGACATCACTGTGCTGGACCCACCTACAAGAAAATACAACGTATTCATAGGAGCTGCTCTAATAGCCAACCTAACCAAAAACGTAGATAAAGCTTGGGTGAGCAAAAAAGACTGGGAAGAGAAAGGCGCCAGAGCAATTTAGTAGATAAAGCTGGAAACCAAATGATATGCTGTATAAGAGCGTAATGCGAGTATTATAGGATAGGTTAAGATTAGCCACTAAAAATACCCGTTTGCTCAAAGAATCCAAGTTAAACCAACTCAACAGTTACAAGAGAGCAGAATATAAATCAAAAGATGTCTAAGTTATAATTGAGCGGAATGGATATCAGCGACTGTTAGGACCAGGGGTAGCAGATGGGTACCAACTAAGAAGGTAGGCGTCGACGCAGGACACGCTCTGACGATAAAGATAGAAACTACAAATGTAGCTGTGGTCGTTCATATTTGAGCTATCCTGCGTTGTACACGCACATCAAAACTAAGCACTAAGGAAAGGTAAATCGGGGGTTAGTTAGGCGCCTGGCATTATCCAGATGCCCCGTAGCTAAAAGGGCACCAAACTGAAGAAATACAATTTCGTAAGGAACTTTTGAATTTAGAAAGAGTAGGAGGAGAACAATGAAGGCGGTTCAGAAGGATGCATTAGGGAGATACTGGAACTGTTAAAGACAACCGGAACCCCCAAGCTCGACTATTCAACCAAAGACCTATTTTAAAATGTCAAAGAAAGTGACTCTACCCTACTTACCACCATAAAGGAATGTTAAGGCTAAAAACCAACCTACACTCTGAATGCCAGCGGTTTCTATGAAGCGAGCATAGATCATGTGTTTGCTAGGTTCCTCCTTAAACTTATAAAGCGCGCCGATTTAAGATTAATGCGAGAGGTCACCATTGCATTAATTATTTGGCGTAACTCTCTAAATCGATCATACAGAAAGTTCGAAAAGTAGTGGTTTGACTGCTACACCAGGGACTCCAACGCAGGTAACATACTCTAAATTGCGAACGAGCTAGTGCTGCAGAACTTCCAATAAGGGCTGAAGCAGTACGAAAGTGTAATTGGGCAGCCTCAGCTATTTCGACAGGATAAAATGTTCTACCACCTCACTAAGTTCATATACCTGTTTGCGAAGTGGCTGTTCGCTGAGAAATTTACGAACTCCAAGCTGCAGCTGAGCAGGGAGAATTCTGAAAACTTGTGATTGCATAGGGCTTCGGCGATTATATTATTAGACAATAATTTCGCCAATTTAAGTTACGAAAAGAGACATTTGTTGGATAAATATTAAGTAATAATAACCGAAATAATCAATATCGCAAAATGTAGCATAAGCAAACAAGACCATCTATTTATTATTTGAATTACTTTGTTTAAAATATAGAAATCAACATTCTATAATATAATACATACCTCTCAACAAATGAATATGCCTCCTGGCTACAAGCCACCTATGATGCCCATGCCAATGCCTATGATGGGCGCAGCACCCAGTCCCTTCCCTATGGCAATGGCAGCCCCTTTCCCTAACGCTTCTATGGGATTCCATCCACAAATGATGATGAGTTCCCTTATCAAAAGGAATCAGTACAAGTAAAGCGAATTCGCTAAGGGAATTTACGTTTATGACTTCTAAGAAGGAGTCACTGGAGAGATGGTGTTCAAACACTTCAACTCGATTAAACCTGTTTCAGTCATCAAGTTCCCTTCAACTAAACAAGGTCACTCAAAGAAATTCGCCTTTGTTTACTTCAAGTCAGTCGAAGACGCCAACGAAGTTAAGGCTGCTGTCTAAAGAGACAGGGATGCTGAGGAAAAGGCTATTAAGGACGGAGCATCTGCTGACGAAATCAGTAAATTGGGCAAGAAGCATAGAATCCTTAAGAAGGCTATTAGGATCTCCCCTCTAGCCGTTAATGAGTCGTCTAAATTGATGCTAAAGCCTAAAATTCCGAAGGTAGGGGAAGATCTGAAGGAGTTAGATCCTAAGGTTGAACTCAAAAAACTTTAATAGACTTATTTCAATTAAAAGAATCTTGAGGCGGAAATCAAAAGAATCATAGCCCCCTCGATTGCTATGGGCAAGGATTGGAAGTTCAACAAGGTTGTAGTTCCTAAAAACCCTAAATACGAAGACCAACCACTACCCTACGCGAGAGCCTACTTCGATTTGTACATCAAGAACACAATCGATGAAGTGGAAGAGGTTTTGAAGAAAGACCCTGCTTTCTCTGCGAAAGTCGATGTCATCAGCTACAAACCTTTCAACGCTCCTAACTCTAATATGCTTTACGTTAAGGATCTTCTCAAAGCTGGAGAGTCAAGCGAAGGACTAAACGAATAGCTCAGACTTTACTTCGAGAAGCTGAACCCGAACTGGAAAATCCAGAGTGTTTTCACCAAAACAAATGAAAAGGGTACTTGGGGATATGTCTGTTTTGAAAACCCTTAGAACTGCAAAGAAGCTTACGAGCTTCTGAAACCTTTAAATCATACTTTCAGAGGTAACCCTCTTTTCGCCAACATCAAGAACCAGGCAGACAACAGAGCTGTAATTCTCTACGACCTTAGAAGCTAGGTAAAACATGACTAAGTTCACTCATTTTTCACTTTGATCAGTGAGAACTCAAAAAAAATTGAAAAAAGTGAAGCCGAGCAAGAAGGTGGAAAGGAGAGAAGAAGATTTAATTTCTATGATATTAGCATCTTAGAGAAACGTTAGCTTACTAAGAGAGATCAAGTAGTTGAGATTCCTCGTCGTATTGTCATTACCTTCCTGGAAGGAATTGATGTGCCCAAGTTACACGAACTAGTAACAGATATTACTATGCATCCTTTGTATAGGAATATCTTCAACCCCGAAAAATTCAGGGCTAGATGTCTCAGACCATTCAAAATCACCGGTCACATTGGTAAAAATGATTAATATGTTCCTCATAAGCAGGCTAACAGTGCTGAAAACCGAGCTAGGAATAAGAAGAACGAACTTAATAGGCCTAATAATATGGTAAATTATGCGCTAATTCAGAAAGGTGGCAATATCAGAAAACCCAACCCGAAAATAAACACAGGATACACTCCTATCATGCACGTTCCTCGGTTCCCAGGCAAGCCCTATGGTGGATCTATGCAAGGAATGTCTAAAACTAGTGGAGGGCAGAGACCTCCTTATCCCATGAATCCTCAAATGGCTCCTCCTGGCATGATGCCTCCAACAACGATGAGTGGACCATCAATGATTAACAAACCAAAGATTCCGATGGGTGGTATCGGAATGTCAATGCCATCAAACCTAAACCCAATAGCTCAGATGGGCTTCGCCGGTAGTAGCATGCGACCACCTGCTATGGGATCGAATCCGCTGGGTGGCCCCATGGGAAATCCTATGGCAATGGGTATGGGCAACCCAATGACTATGGGTAATCCTATGGCTATGGGAAATCCCGTGGGTAATCCTATGGGCAATCCAATGGTAAACCCAATGATGAACATGTGGAAAAACACACAACAACTACAACAGCAACAGCAGGAAGAAGGTCAAGAAAAGGGGTCGGTTCCTCCAAAACCAAAGGACACGAAGGAATGATCAGATAAGTGAATTGAATTATGATTGAACTATTATTAATTTAAAGATAAGAAAGCCTGTCACAGGCACTTACTAAAATTGGTTTGATTTGGAGTAAATATTTTCGTTAAGGAAATATATTATATTAATAAATGGAAAATAGGAGAAGGTACGTTACACCCATGGTCCATCCAGGTCGTTAAGCACTGGTCGCCATCGAAAACTACCGGAACTGTGTTAAAGACTAAGTCGACTTTCTAAGACAAGAAAACCATGAGATGAGGATAAGGATCTCCAAGTTTGACTAAATTGAAGCTAGAGTAGAAACCCTACTAATCAGGGATCAACAAAACACTCGGGAGCTTGAGTTACTTCGTTCGTCTCTACACCAGAAGGCAGCCGAAGTGTAAGATTTGAGACATTGTGTTGAGTTAGAGAAACACACTGCAGCCCAGAACTAGGCTGCACTGAGGGCTTAGTTATAGAATATGGTGACTGAAATAAGTTGGGTGAACCGGTAGAAAAACTAAAACGAAGTACTTTCTGACAGGAGACTAGAGGAGTTTAGGATGATGGCCTCACGGGACCTTGATGCCTTGAAAGTGGAGACTACACATGCTCGCCAACAGGCCCATCTCCACATCAACCAATTATAGGATCAAATAAGAGCATTGAATGCTGAACTTTAGCATAAATAGCGAGATCATGGGAGTACTCGACTGAGAATGATGGATTAGCTACAGCAGATGGCCAGTAGGCTGGACCATTCAACCCGAGACAACGAGAATTTTGCAAATTAAAACTGTAATTTGCGGACAGATCTAACGGCACTAATCGCATAACTACAGAATTTGAAACAGGCTCATTAGGGTCTAACAGTCCAAAATCTGAAAAACTAGCAGTAGAGAGCACAGATCCTTCTCGACCTCAAAGAGTTGGAAAGGCAATTTGGTGGTGCTATGATGAACCAGCGAATGCTGTAGGATCGTCTGTCTTAAAGCGGTGGATAAATATCCCGTCTAGCAAACATGAACAAATAGCTATCTATGAAGTACTAATAACTGTAATCCTAACTTCGAAAGAAGAATAGGCTACTGGATGAGTACCACAACTAACTTCGGAAGGAATAGGATAGACACAGACAAATAGAAACATAAACTACTGCTAGAATATTCTAACTAGAGTAAAACCTTCAACAATCCAAGATGGAGCAGATGTCCTTAATTGAGAAGCTCCAGATAATTCAGCATTAGAACGAGGGGAAGACAGTTTAGATAAGGGACCTCTTATACGGAATATAGAAGCTGTAGGAAAAGTTACTAGCGTTTGAAGCTAAGTGTAGAGTACTTTAAAATGATAATATTGTTACAGCTGAACACATTGCTGCCATCGGTCATTAAAGATAAACTGAGTGCTTCGAGATTCGTTCTATTCAATAGAAACTAATGCTCAAATAAACGCACATTCAGTAGCTGGAGGATTTGCTGGAGGTGGAACGGAGTACTAGACTGCTGAGAGAAAAATAGATTCAGGAAATGAGGAGAACACTCACAAATCCACAGACTGTAGCCAGAAAGTATGAGGATTAGATGCTTAAAATGCTTCATAAGTTCTAGGCGGAGAAAGCTACCATAGAGGAACGCTTCAACTCTTAGAAAACTCATATGAGATAGTTATTTGAGTTTGAATTGAGGGATACTAAAGACCTCTTCCAACGAAAACTGCGTGTACTCGAAGAGCAGCTACACGTAACAGATAGATGATGTCGTACTTTATATCTATTCACTCACTTAGCTAAGCGTCAGGCTGCTGTTTGGTTCTGTGCTTGCGCTTCTTATTCTTTGGAGTGTATTCCGGGTGCTTTTTTATGTAAACCTTCAGCTAACGTTCATACCGAAGCTTATCCTAATCTGCTTTCTTTTGGTATTTATCCTTCTATTCCTCGGTCATCTTCTCCCACTTTTTGCCCATTACTCTTGACACCTCTGTCATTGATATGTCTAAGTAAATACTTCGATACCTGGTCTAGCCTGTACGACCTTGTCTCTGAGTTACTGTGTCATGATCAGATATCCTGACTTAGCCTTTTTGGGAGCATCTTTGTATTTTTCTCTCTCCTATCTCTCCTTTTTGGCATCTTACTTGTCCTTTTTCGCTTTTTTATGCTGCTTTTCTTGACTCAATTCTCGCTTGACATCAATACTATCATCATCCTTGTTGTTAGTCTTTTGTTTTTCGGAATCGACCTTGGCATCGTAACACAGCGCCTTGATTTAGTTAACTGCCCTTGTAAGGACGTTAGTTATAGAGTCAATGAATCTGCCAAGCTATTTGGAATCCATATCAACTTTTATTTTATGCCCAAATTGTTATTCAGTTTGTAATTGATGTAAGATGCCAGTCTCTACCATTTAAACTTTGCATAATATAGGAACGCAGTACGAAAAGTGTATAATGTTTAAATGGCAGACCAAAGTATAGGGATGATGGAGGGCGCTTTCTTCGTGCCGAAGGGAGATTTGCTTAGCTGGGTAAACACCCTACTGGAACTCAATCTTACGAGAGTGTAACAACTAGGCACCGGAGCAGTATACTGCCAGATCTTCGATGTAATGTTTCCAGGCAAGATAAAAATAGGGAAGGTGAACTGGAAAGCCAGGAACTAGTGGTAGTTCATCCAGAACTTCAAAATTCTGCAGCAAGCTTTCGAGAAGTGCAACATAAAGAAGCATATTTAGATTGAAAAGCTAGCGAAGTCGAAGTACCAAGACAACCTGGAGTTTATACAGTGGTTTAAGAGGTTTTTCGACCTCAACGGCGGTGCTCGGCAGTAGGTCTACGATGCTAAGGGTCGCAGAGCCCACGAAGTCAACTTCAGTTTTGTAGAAATCAGGGACAACCCTAAAAAGAGGTACTTAGGCAACCATTTAGGGAGAAGGAAGAGCAGATGAGGAGAGGCAAGTCTAAAAGTCCACTAAACAAAAGCGAGGGCAAGCCCATAATCGTCCGGAAACGCGACCTCTCGCACAACGGGAAACAGGCCATAACTCGAGAACAGGGCAGGTTTTACTTGAGCAAGCTCCGCTAAATCGAGAGTACTGTTAGATGAAATATTAGGAGTATTATCGAAGGACCAACAGTAGTCCAGCAAGTTGGAGCGCATTCAAAACATCCTGAAGGATATCCAGTAGGAGATAGAAGAGGACATTGCTCCTCCTGAACAGGAAGAGTAGACGAAATTCGATAATTCTCTCAAGATATCGAACTCATCACGGTAAGGGCTAGCTTAGAAGAAACTTAAAACCTTCAAATGATATACTGCGATGAGTTACTCTTCTTTTTCAATCTTGTAACTATTAAGTAAGATCACATTACCCTACAATGCCAACTCAATATTATTATTAAATAATCTGCAGTAGATTTGGAGGGATATCGAACTGGAAGTGAAATTTACTGAGCAGATAGGCACTAGTAACGCTATTGATATAAAATTGAAATATATTTAAATAGACAATGGAAAAGAAGAAGTAGTGCAAGTATTTACATACTAATTCAGAATTATCGACAAGCCCTTCTCCAAGAAAAAGGCTGTTCTTAAGGGCGTCTATTCGGAGGACAACGCTGATATTATGGTTGTGAGATTCGATGAAGAGGATACCATGGTGGCTTTAGGCTGCTCAGATGGAATTGTTAGAATCTACAATCTCAACACCTCTAACAAACTCATCGAACTCTCTACTAACAGCGGCACTTAGAAAGTGGCTACCACCACTCTGAGATGGAGACCAGCCAATTAAAGCTCAAATTCAAGTTCTACTCTTCTGGCTGCTAGTGGCTCTGGAACCATCTACCAGTTTCTGGCTAAGACCGGTAAGAAGATCTTCGAGAAGAAGGAGGAAGACAACTACATATTCGCTATGGACTACAACTCAAAGGGGACTTTGTTCGCCACTTCAGGGAAAGACTGTGTGGTTCGAATTTACGATGAAGAGACGAAAGAGGTTAGGAACAAGCTACAGGGTGTTAGCTGGCACAAACCAGGTCATAATAATAGACTTTTTGGACTCAGATTTAGTCCAGACGATCCCAATATCATCCTTAGTGGTGGCTGGGACCAGAATGTAATAATATTATTATTGTTTTAGGTTCACATATGGGATATGAGGAAGGAAGCTGCAGTGGGAACAATCTGTGGTCCTAAAATATGTGGTGATTGCATCGATGTGAAGGGTGATCTCATCCTGACTGGCGCCCACAGAGGCAGAGAGCAGCTTCAGCTATGGGAACTCTCCTCCCAGAAGTTAGTTCACACTTTTGCTTGGGACGAGACCCACGACGTACATTGCGTCTAACCTAGTAAACGAGCGGTTTTATATTCGGCTGCCAGTTCAGCAAAACAACGGGGGATACCGTTGTCGCTGCAGGTGCCAATTTTGTGAAGCTGTATGACATACGTGATGACTACCGATAGCTGATAGAGGCCAGGGTGGGAGACCAGTCAACGGTGTACTCTCTGGATGGAGGGAATTTCTCATCCAAGCTTGTGTTTGGATGTAAGGGCGGCAACACGTATTACCTTAATATTAACAGCCATACCGAGTGATGATTGATTTAACATTCAAATAGTAGTTATTGAGATTAAGAAGATGATTAAATTAGAAATACCTAGAATAATCAATCACTTCATATCAAGGTAGATGGCGTCGAACCTCAACGACATATGGAGATTCCAGGTTTGTGGGTAAATTCGAATTGTCCTTGCGTAAACTGGCTGTTTAAAATCGATCCTAACCTTCTACCTTGGATCTTCGCTTCCTTGGAATATTTACCTTACTCCACGAATTTCCATTAATGACCATTGACAGTGTAGGATATTTTCAGAGATTTAACATATTGCAGTCCATGTTTATCATCTCCTCTTCCTTGTAAAATTAAGGTTGCCCATAAGCGAGGATTCTGAATAGATACTTGGATCCATTAAGTGTACAAATATTTAATGATTATCAAATCAGGGGATTTAAGGCACCTAAAGCAGTATTAGTATCTATTAAGACATTATAATTGAAGCAAGGTATGCTACGATAGCGTGCCTGCTAGACTTCCCTTGACTATGCTTGTGTATATTTATTTGCTGTATCAACAATAGCTATGCGAAGACTCATTGAATAGTTGTACTTTGAGCTGTGTGCAGCAAGGTGTCTCTTCTAGTTCTCAAAACATCATCAAGAGCACCCATAATCGGCTAAGATTCAAAGGTACTGTTTTGATAATCATGTCTTTTATTTAAAACAGGCATCAGTAGAATAGGGCATCTGAGGATTTGCTGTAGTTGGTCACCTGACCTTAGACATGGGCTCTGAACATAACCTCCGTTGACTTCTTCTTCGCGATAATCCAGATTGAACAATCCTTTCAACAGTATGCTCGCTTATGCTGTCTTGTAGCCCTGAATGTGACAGACTCCAACAATGATCTAAAATGGTTTCAAATAAATATTGAGACACTAGCATTGCATGTACCTTAGTTTGTTGTTTACTAAGAAAAATATAAGCAAAGGGCAATCACAGAAAAATTCAGAAAGTGCCATATGTGATTGGCCTAAGTATGTGTCTCAAGTACTGATAGACTGCCTGGGCACAAATTAGCACGATTACGATGCACTCTATTTGTTTCCTAGCAATGTATTGAGGCTTTACCAGCAGTATTCACCAGAGTTGAATTAGTAAGGACTGTGTAGGGGCTTTGTAGAGCTCTCCGATATTCTGTAAGTAGAAGGTAACTGCTGGACTAGAAGCCTCTTCTTAAGGTAAATGTCGATGGATCTATAGAAGTGATGTCTCCACACTCATAAATCAATCAACTACACCAAGATAGGAAGTTTGATCTAAGAGAAAACACGGCCTGGAAGCGCTTAACCTATTTTCAAATAATTATGTTGGTACCTGAATTCTGAATTGGCTGATGATGTTGGAAACTCTTACCTTTAGATTTCTACGTCAAAATTGGGTTTAGGGCTATTTACAACTCATAATTAGTATTAGCTATGCAGAAATAGGAAGCAATATGGAGTAAGATAATTAGAAGAATTTGAAAATGAATAGTAAATAAACCAATCAGTCCATGTCAAGGTAGATGGCATCAAATCTGAGACCTATATAGTTGTTCCAAGTTTGTGGGATGATTCTAATTGTCCTGGCGTACACAGGGTGTTTGAAATCTATCCTTACCTTTGAGCTATTATTATAGCATCCTTCAAAGACTCTGCCTTCCTCCACATATTTCCACTCATGGCCATTGATGGTGTAAAGTAGTTTCACTGATGTTACCCAAATATTATTATATGGAGCATCTCCTCTTCCCTGTAAGATGACGGCTGTCCACAATCTGGGATTAGGAACAGACACTTGAATCCATTATCCTTGGGTGTTTGTCTTAGGCTACCAACAACAATACCCAGTCGAATGGTCTAACCGATAATTTTGATGTTCTGAGTTGCAAGAACTTGAGAATTAAACATTTGATCTAGTGGCTACAGCGTAGACCTCCAAATCTTATCGTTATTCTTTGTACTTCTCCAGGAGGGTACGATATTAAGCTTTATCTTTTCTGCGCATAAGCTTGTACGACTAAGATTCCAATAATCCAGCGTATTCATAAGCTTCGCACATAGTTTCCTCATCTTGGAGGACTTGTTCTTAAGTGTCGCTCATCAAATCCAAAAGTGTACAAATTCTAATTATAAATTAAAGTCTACCAGTGTAGCATGTCAATATGTATAAATAACTAATTAGACATTTGAGTGTTAGATTGCCAGGCATCTCACCACCGAAAGTGAATTCTCAAAGAACAAAACAATACATCCATAAATGCCTAGATGAATTAAGGCAACTACTACTACGAAAAGTATGCTGTCGCACGAGGAGACCATAAGGCTCAGAAAGAATGAAACCAACATCAGTTCGTCTTGTGTTATTTATCATTGCAGAATCAAGATCACCTCTATTAATTTTAAATCTCTATGATCCTCACCAAGTAGCACCTACCTAAGTTTCGAATAGCAGTTGTCGGGCCCTCCGCAGGCAAGACCTACTTCTCTAACGTCCTCCAGCACAAACCAGTCGAGTCGATCGAGAAGACTGTCCTTCCCCAATACTTCGCCTACGAGGCACAGGGCCGCATGTTTCAAATATGGGACTGTCCTAGCAGCAAGTCCTCCAACGCTCTTATTGTGTTGCACTCTCTGCTGAGCAGCATCGTCCTCGTATTCTACAACCCCTACAGAAAAGACTCTGCTGAACTCATCAGTAAATATCGGACCACTTAGAGAAATGGTTGTAACTGCTCGAGGGTGTGGGCATTCGCAAGATCTTGTTAGTGAGGAGCCTGAGGCCGGAGTGGAATAAGGAGGCATCCAACTAGGTCCAACAGTTAAGTGTAGAGTTGGGAGTGGTGCATGCTGAGGTCAACATGAAGGAACAACCAGAGACAGTGTTCAACTTAGTGGAGAACATCGGGAACATCATAACGAGACTGAGAATTTCGCAGGAATAGATGGCAGTCAGCTACAAAGTCTAATCGTTCCCCTCAGAACTCCAACAAATATATCTGGAATATGTTAGATAGGTGGAGAAGGGTACAGAAGTCTTGCTTCCCACTTAAATAAAATAATTTATGGTGAAGGCAGAAGAACTTGCGAAGAACGATAGAGGAGGTAAATCTGACGGTGACAGAAGGCACTCTAAGGAAGACCGAAAACCTGCTGACTATACAGTACTAATCATTTCCCTAAGTGTTCTGGCTGCGTACTTCTGTTTTAAGTCTAGCTGATAGATTCTTATATATTGTTTAATTAAGTCTAACCAAATATGGATCGTCGACAATCGAGCCCAATCGACAGAAAACAGCGCTATTTGAATCGTTTAGACAAGTATATAGGGAAGCACGGAAGTCATGCTGAATTACCAGAGCCATAAGAACAGCAGTTCAAACTGCACAAAATATACAAGAGGAACAAAGACTTGGAACCTCGGTATATTACCAATTTACTCTACCTCCATGATCAGGCTCGGATGGTTGCCTACAAGGTGACGTTCGGCCGGTTAGATATCATTATACTATTGCTGCATAGATCTCAAGAACAACAGAAATAGGCTCCTTTAATAGGAAAAGGATCCTACGGTTCGGTCCAGGAACGGGAGATGGCTGATAAGCATCAAACCTACAAATTCGTAGCCAAGAGACAAGAATTTTAGGTTAATGTCGATAGATCCTCTCAAATAAAGAAAGCAATTAAGGAGGTTGCCATTCATAAGATATGCTCTCTGTACGGAATCGGGCCTAAAGTATTTACCTAAATTCCTTTCGATCTAGTATGCTACAAAGACTCTTATGAATTCCATCTTTAGTATTGTTAGAAAGTCACCTAGATAGACCTTAAATTGCAATCAGACCTGGCAAAGAAATTAAAGAAGATGCACTAACTTCAAATTATCCATAAGGATATTAAACCCGATAATATTCTGTATAGTCATTCCCTCAAGTAAGCTGTTTTTTGTGATTTCGGAATATCAACATTTTCAAACGCTAACCCAGGCTAGCTAACTGAAGCATAGTATGGCGGAACTCTCGGCTACATGTGCAAGAGGATGAAAGGTTTGAGTCAAAAAGGAAAGGGAAATGTAGATCTATTTTGGAATGATCTGTACGCTCTGAAGGAAACGAAGGACGAACTAATCAAAACCAACCATGATTCAACCATAGTCTCTGAATTTGGTGACTCTTAAGTGTAGGAATAGGTATCTTCATAATCTTCTCAACAAGTAAATCCCCGAAAAAGATAAGTAGAAGACAAGGGCTTTGAAGAGTACTATTCTAAAACGCTAAGATAATAGGTTGTGAAATAAATTGAGTCAGAGCAAAAGTAACCATAAGCTCAGATCGCTGACTTCAAGTATTAATTCTATCGATTGCTATATATCGCCACTTCTCTGACTGACCATAAACTGGACCTTGCCAAACGACTTTCGTTCCTCAGTGAAGCTTAGGTATAAGAGGTAAGCTCTAGGCTTTACAACAGCTGCAACATAGATAAGTTCGAAGCAGTGAGTAAGCAAATATAGTCTGCTCTGAATGCACCCAATCCAGAAACACAGTAAATATAATAGCTGCTTTTATTCAAGACTGTGGTTTAGAGCCAAATAGAGAAGATAGAGCCTAAAAGTAGTATTGTTGCAACTGAGTAATACTTTGAGAATCTTATAAGAGCTTACGGACAGTAAACAAGACTGATCGAAATGAGAAATAAATTTCGTAGTGGTACACTCAACCCTAATCATCTCTAAATTCTAATCTCCAAGATATTTCATGACAGCACTATCTACCGTTATACAAGCAGACAGAATTCAACCTACAGTAACATATAAAATATGATCAGACCATAGGTAAAACAGATTCTGGGCCAATTACTGAAATGTAACTATTCACGATAATTAAAAGAGCTGGTCGTAAGCGAGCTATTCCTAAAATCTTACAGTATTTCTATTTGGATGAGGGGGGTTCAGCAGAATGGACTTAGCTTTATGAAGATACTTGAGCATAAGGAATTCTCAACCAGAATGAAAATGTTCCTGCTTTAACTCGGGATATTAATAACCAACCTGAAATAATTCACATAGCGTAAAATGGATGGAAAATTGCTTTACTGCAAATTTAAATAGTTCCTCGAATCCGCAGAGTGTTCCCTAGAAGACAAGGCCAACTTAAATTTTGTTCTACAGTCAATCCTCTATCAGGTATTGCAGGGTTAGCACTCTAAGCTGTGCTTTGAGTTTATTAAACAATCAAAGGAAATCTACGACATGATTGAGGCTGAGCAGCCGGTTATGAAGATCACTATCAATCAACTATTCTATGATTATGTCTAACCTCTTAAGGTGGTTAGGATTAGAGCATTTTAGGAATTCTACAGAGGTACCGTACTCCTTAAAGCTGACCCTATTTAAATAGCAGCAGCGTTAAATGTTAGTACTGTAATACCAAGCAACTATATCTAAAATCCAATTTTGTCAGCAGGATTCAAAGCGCAAGACTGTTTTATAAGGTTAGACCAACATCTTCAAAATAGAAACTTCACCTAAGCACTAGCCTAAACTTAAAAAGCTTTCACCCTTATGAAACCATATTTGCATTCTTTCATCGCACAGACTCTTTACGTAAAGACTCTGATTCATCAGTGCAGAATTTACAGGTAAATGAAGAATGAAAAGGCTGTGTTCTAGAAAGCCAAGTTAGCTTACATACGCATAACCCATCACCAAATCGATGATAAGTAGCTTATCTTCCACTGCAATAACTACTTGTTTCAGGTTTATGCGAAGACAAGTCCTTAATTCTACAACTTGGCTCTAGGACATGCACGCAAAGTACTGGAGTGCGGATGGAAAAACGAGTAAAACATTTACAACCTATACAACAATATGGTGATGATCTACGCTACCCAAAACTACTTCCAGAAGGCTTGGTAGTGCATGGCAATGGTGGATAAGATAAACGGTGAAATTTACCATGGATATATCGGAAGAAAGGAGCTGAGTCGCGCACACATCTATTTGAGATAGAAAAGATACAAGGAATGTATTGAGTAGTGCCATAAATACAGTGAGATTACCAAGGATAAATATTCGGATAGCAGAGACAATTACTATTCCACTATGTTCCATGTACACTTCTCACTCGGAGAGTACAAGTCATTCCTCCAGTACGCTTGGAAATTCCTGTAGGTATGTTCTTTTTCAGTTAACCTTGCTCCAGTTTTATAGGTACTCTAAAAGATGTATGATGAGAGGTGTAACTATCCCCACTTCATTCGGCGGGAGATTAAAGCCCTTGCCAGCGTTATCATAAAGTACCCTCAGAAAACCACCTTAAAATGCATCTTCACTTAGAATATGGGGATCAGTGTCATTGAATACAACCTATCTACACCCGAATTCGCAAATTGTGTAGTTAAGAAGTTAACTGAAATACCAGATTAACAGAAGGTAAAATATATGGAGTTCGCCTTCCAAGTGTCAAGAGTGTTTTGTTATAAGCAAAGTTGGTTTAAATATGCTCCTGTTTGGGCAGCTCGTAAGTTGGTTGAGTTTATTGTGCTGAAAGTCCTTATTAGCAGAAATCTATTCGTTATCGATGACAAGTTCAACTTAGAGGAGTAGATAGCAGTCATAAACAACATGTTATCAGAGGAGACGTATGCAGCTGATAGGAAACTCCTGTTAGATGTGGTGATAGGGTTGAAGTTATTGAAGACTGTGGTGCTAATGTGCGTCAATAAGAGCATCAAGGCTACAAATACATGACAATTGAAGAAATAATTCTTATCATCCATAGTAATTACATACTCGATGACTACTTTTAACTAGGTTTATGTATTATATATTTGTGTCAGCCCAAATAATCTTATTAGTGCCCAAACTAAAACTATTGATGATTTATATATTTAAATTTGACAGAAGGAATAAAACTTATAATTTCCATACTCCGAAAATTATT
>JAOXNN020032342.1:0-37598 GCA_028571205.2 Hydropsyche betteni | reverse complement strand
CATGCACTACCTACCTACACATCCCCTGCTCACCTACTCCTGTGCATAAATATCAATTTTTAAAAAGGTTTGAATTTGAGCTATCAATAACCTTCTGTCTCAAGCTCTTTTTCTTCATCCTCAAGCAGAGAGTTTATTAAACTCAAGTCTTTTAAAAAATCTCTGCCTTAAAAATGCGCATTTTAAATACAAAATAGATTGATAACTCATAGTTGAAATGTGCCAAACAAAAAGAGACGCAGAGTGCTTAAGTTGCCAGGCATATTTAGGATTACAAATTCAATTAATCTCTTTTGTTTGATAAATGGCTCGTGAGTTTATAAATCAATATTAGTTGGAAGTTAATAGGAACAGTTTTCAGAAAAACTGCTCAGAAACAACCCACTCCCTTCAAGCTATGAAGATTTCATGTAAATAAACTTTCAACTTTGCATTAGGATCCTAACTTAATGAATACAGAATGCTAGCCTTTGGAAAAAATTAGCAGAAATTGGCCCGTAGGAAATACAAACCCCATCCAGCAAAAACTCAATCCATCGAACGAAATGATTAATTGAAGTTTTGTTCAGGTAAGAAAGTCCAGGCCTATCGTTATTTAATTTCCTTCATAATATTAATTGAATCTATCTGATCAACGGGTTCTTTAGAAACTGGGTAAGTTATCTTATTAATGGGCATATAATTTGTGTGGATTATAACAAATAATATGCAATATCCCTTCTTCGTGAGTCCTCAACTCTTTTACACTCCTATTTACTATCAACCCCCTGTTCTGATGTACTGTGTAGATGTTCCAACCTAATTGCCTCCTACAATTCTTCAATAAGAAACTGTTGGCTCGGAACGGAAATCTCAATATTTCTTTTCAGAAGATCGCCAAACGAAACAACTGAAAAATAGCCTAGTCTGCGAAAAGAGACATCATATCAAGAAAGGCCTAGCAGTATTTAATGATTTATTTAGCCTCTGAGCTCAAACAAAATTAAAAAGCCGGATCCCTTAAGGAATGTGATTACAAACATCGGTAGCCAGCTGGTTAGCTATTTGGCGGACGAAAAACGATCAAAAGAACTTTTTCAACGGTTATCAGTGCAAGAGTCTTTAATCAACTAAAACGACTTTTATAAAAACATGAAGAAAATTCGGATTAGATGCAGCGGTTATTTCAACATTCAAAGGGTGTTGGAACTCTGGTACCGCTAAGACAACGACGAACTGCCTGTGGAGTTCTACAGAACTGTGAGAATCATGTCCAAAGTATTTATATAGAACCGGCTCACAAACTCTCTCCTAACTTCAAAGAAGCTATCGGCAAAACTACGTTAGGCTCACATCTCCTCAAGACGGCTACTGCTCAGAATGCTTTATAATTCTTGCAAAGAGCAGCCGATTATTTGATGTTATATTATAAGTAGCATAAAAAGTGTGGCTGATATTATATTCATCAAATAATCAAATAATTTAAAAGTGAGGCTCCATAAAAGTCAATAAACAAGTAGCACCATTGCCAATTTTCCTCCTTTGTGGCTTCAGACCAGAAATACCTCAATCTGAGCTAACCTTGTGCAGATCACCATAAAATTTCCAGAATTGTTGGCAATCCGCGCATTATTTCAATATTTATTTAGGCATCTAAACTCCTATCCCCCCAATTTAAGTTTTTCCCTTAAACCGACTGCAGTCTTTTATCGAGGGATGTCAAAGCTTAGGCCTTTGGGACATTAGAGACCTAAATCGCCGAAATCTGGGCGAATCTTAACGAAACAGTTGAGAGCAAAGAGGCTCGAGATTATGCCAACTGTTGCGAAAGAGCAGCTTAAGTTTCTCAAAGATATACGATTTTAACGTAGATTTGTTTGTCTGAAACATAATCTGTTTTAAATGTCAACCCGATGTTGGACTACAATTATAGAAAATCATAATTGAAGGAACCAACCCCTGAATTGGCTTGATTTTGCTGTACAGAGGTTGAACTCCTACCCAATCAAATTCTAATTTCATAAACTCCAAATAAACACCAAATAAACACGCAATAACACAATACTCTAATTATAGACCCATCCAGGATGATGTAGAGCTTGGTTTAAGTTTTCTTCAGCATAGCCCAGTACATTTTCCCATATGGTGGATTTAGTTTTTTTTATTATCAGCGTACGCCTTTTTGAAATCGATACTTATTACTCCGTATTGACTTAACAAAGTTTTCTTACAGCTTGCCAGAAAGCCTTGACTTATCGGTTAATACTAACCTTTGATAAAAGGAAAAACGATTTTCCCTCACAATATTTTACGAAATCTTTTTAAGAAGCGAAATCCGAAGTCACCGAATGCTTGATTTGGTCTCAAGTAGGTTTTTATCTATGCGAATAGAAGTGAATAGCAATGGTATTGGAAATAAAAGATTTCAGTCTTAGGTAAGTGAGCAGTATTAAATTGGGGAACTAACCTATTTATCAGTTTTTGAATCTCAAAAGAAAGAGTCGTAAAGGTGCTACCGAATAAACCTCTTTAGAGAGTCAATTAATCGGCAAATGCAGCATGAAGTCCAAAGTCTAAGCCAAATCGACTGAGTAATTCACCCCAAAAGTTCCCCTATCTACTTATGGACTACAAAAGACCTTTCTTTTGAAAACATAAAGATTATGTAGAGATTGTGAATGCTTGCTGGCTCTTTAGAGTATTGAAAATACCTCTCAATAAGAGAACGTACGTAAAAATCAGAGATTTTGACAAAAGTTATGAAATAAAATACTTTCAAGAGTTTTTTATTTAAATATTAACATCAACTTAAATATTAAATCGAAGGATGTGGGTTGCTTTTGCTTTTAAACTAAGGTTAAAATAATACCTGTAAAATATAATTTATTTGAATTTATGGGCAACTACAAATCCATTTAAACCATGCCGGTAAGCCAGCATCTCTCTCCCGACTGGAGCATTGTCCAACGGGTAACCGATTAGTACGAACTTTACAGAAATAACATCACTGGGTAGGAAGCAGAAGCCCAGGTTGTCACTCTATCCAAACCTCTAGAGGAAGAATTTGAAAGGTTCGAATATAGACGAAGTGAGGACCAAAATCAGATACGAGTCATCAGCGCAGTTCCACTTCCTAACCGATTTATCTGTGCTGGCAGTGACAGAGTCAAGGTGGTGACAGAACGAATCCCTTATTTATTGAAGGATTTCCAAAACCTACCTTTCAATGAATCCCTCTATGTCCTACACGACTCACTTGTAGGGTACATGAATATTAGTCGTTTTGAGAAATGCTTTAGTGTGGTTGACGATATGATTGGTTTCACTCCCAACGGTAGAGTCAAAGTGTGGCTCAACCCAAACTTCGCAGATAATTATCCAACTGCTTAAACACGCTAGTTCCTTAGAATGAAGTAGACTGCTCTCACAAGAAGGATGATCTCACAGATATTTTCTGCTGTAGAGTAGCATACAGTTGGGCAACAGTTTCCAGTTTAGTTTAGAGATCGTTTCAATCGATAGCACCCAAACAATTTTTCAACAGCAATAAATATTATCGATGAGTACGTGAGATAACATTAGCTTAACATTCCCCGTTATGTCAATATCGGAAGCGTAGATACCTCTTCAAATTCGCGACCTATTATGACTGGTCAAACTATTATTACCAAAACTACCGAAACTATAATTCCTGAGTCTATGATTTCTAACCCCGTAGGAGGTTACCCCGTAATGGTTAGCCAACTTCCCCCTCCTCAGTAGGTTTCCATAACTGTGACGCCTCCTCATTCAGAGACCTTAATTGTAACTCCACCACCAACGCAGACACACATTTAAAGACCCGTCCAAACACCTTTAATTGTCAACAAGGGCCTTCCAGTTCACATACTAGCCTAAGCTCCAGTTCACGACCACCATCAAGTATTAGTCAAAAAAGAGATGCCCTCCGCTCCAGTTCATTTTCCAAAACAGATGGTACATCATGTTTAAAGACCTGCCCTACATCATCATGCATAAAAACCCAGGCATCTAGATGTACATATTGCAAAACCGACTGTCTCAATCACTGCTCCACCACCACCATACCCGCCTCTATCGATCGCCCCAGGAATTGTTGAGGCCACCGAGTCTATTAGAATTCCAGTGGCAAAATCAATAAATCCACTGCCTAACCATATCCATCTACGGTAAAAAGGTGGACCTCTCCTCGCCCACTTGCATCAACACAAAAAGCCACCAACCACAGCAGAGGTTGTTGAAGTACATCGTGCTCCAACACCAACTCACTTACACAAGAGCGTAAGTAGGGCTAAAATACTGAACAACAATCTTTCAAGAGAACAGCACTCGACTAGCGGAAAGGTTCATCATCACCCTAAAAATGTGAGAACATAAGTAAATATAAAGAAGGTTTCCCCAATAAAAGCTGAAGCAGGGGAAACCCATCATCATCACAGCTCATCATCTCTAAGTCCAAGGGCCAATAGTCTCTCCCCTAAACATCAAGTCAATGAGGTCAAGCCCAGCCCTAAAAACCACCCCATTGTACACACGCACCACACTCATTCCCATCAAACCTTGCCAGTTAAAGCACCAGCTACTCCTGTAACTCCTGTGGTAGTTCCTAAGTAGAACCCCATGTTGAAAGCAGTCCACAAAAAGCCTTAACACAACCCCGGGCACCATCATAAACCTAATGACGTTCAAATCAAAAGAACATTGTCCAGTAAGTAAGGAGTGACCAATATTGTGAAGGCTCAAACTGCCTAGCCTGTTGTAAGGCATACAATAAGTGGTGGACTTCCATTTTTCTAAAGAATGTACAAAAGACCTCCTGGAATGATAATTGATACTGGTTCAGTGAGTACAACCTCAGTCAAAAAAGTTGAGTCAGTTCCTCAGAGTATAAATGCCCTCAACAGAACCACCTTTCAAAATTAACAGGCAAGACAATTTATTCCTCCGGGGATGCAGTATGTACCGAACAACATACCTAAAGCATAAACTACTATTGAAACTAAACCTCCAACACCTCACAAACCCCCTACCCCAACAAAAACATCATTTGTTGAAACTGAGTTGATTTCCCAAAATAAGTACGAAAGTGTGGAGTACGATAACACTACCCCTCAACTTAATCCACCACGGTTCGAACATCCTGCTACTGTTAAAACTGATATTAGGCTCTAAAGGCCTATTATTCCTGGTGTCATGCCCTCTGAAGAAGGACTCGAGGAAGCCTTAGATTTCCTGACAGTGCCCATAATCCAGATATTAGAATACATGCCTGAGAAAGGTGTCCAGTTTCCCTAAAACAGCAGCCTGAATGATGAAATTGAGCCTGTCCACTACTAACCTTAATACCCTCAGAGATAGGCATACGAAGATGTTGTTGAGTACACCAATACCCACTAGACTCAGTTCAATCAATACAATTAATATAACCAATATAATCAACACAATAACCAACACATGCAGTACTAAACTTAATAAGCGTTCCAGCCCATCGTCTATTAGCAATAGCTTGTTCCAGCTTACTAGCATGATTACACTGAACCACAACAAAACCAAGAGCTTGGGTGGTACAGCCATGTTGATCAACAATAAAACCACTAACACAAATCCTAAGATCAATATGTAAACTACTCCAAAATTGTCGGAGATTAGAAGCACGTAGTAACTTCTCACATTGTTCAATAGGAGGTGGTACCTCCAGGGCCAGTGGCTAAGCAGGTTGAAGTGCCCCACTATTAACATCACATTTAATGCCATAAAGAGGAGGCAAGTCCACAGTTCGGAAGCAGAGATTACTACAAACTGGTTGAGTCTCCCCCTGAACCAAGTATTCCAGCCCATCGGCACCCATCTCACCCAGCACACCCATCGAATAAGAAGAATAGTCTCATAGAGGCAGGGATGCGGCTAATTTACTAGGGGGAACACCACGCCCCATTTGTTGCTTAATAGTACTAACTGAAGTAGGTGCAAGAACAATAGAACGATGATAGTTTAGGAGAGAAGAAGAACTAGCTGAGAACTTAGATAGTTGTTGATGGGAAAACCTATCCCTACCCTGAGAGAATAATTAGTAAGTACGAAACTATGGTGGTAGTCAATAACTAGGGAGAACTCTAGAGAGAACATAATGTAACCATCGATAAGTATGTTAGTGATAAGTATCTAGCTGCTGATAACTACTCTTCAGATAAATACGCTCAAAAGTACTCTACTGATAATTATGGATTAGATAAAAATAGACTTTAAAATAGCACCTATACTCTTGGTAACTATGGGGTCGATAAGTATGACAAGTACAACAGCAAGTATGATACTGACAAATATGCTACCAAATACGACACTTAGAAATATACTGCCAAGTATGATACAGACAAATACACCAGCAAGTACGATACAGAGAAGTACTCTAACTAAAAGTATGCTGACTATAGCTCTGGGAATTACAAAAGTACCGATCCTATTCTTGTATTCGATAAATACACCAGCAAACCAGATTAATTCAAACCCTATACCAACACTGAAGTGGACAGATTCCTCACCAAGTATCAGAGTACCAAGTATCAGTCATCAACCGACTACAAAACTTAGGAGTACTCCAAAGGTAGTGGTTATGATTAGGTGGATCGAATATTAAACAAATACAGCAAATACAGCAGCACCAATAAGTACGAACATAACAAATCCTACAAGCTGGAACGGGATTAGGACCCGATAGTGGTGTTTACTGACGATAATGTGCGACCCCACCATACCAACCATACGACAAAGTCATCTCGAAACAAGACTTATACCACATCCAAGGGTATCAGTTACCATTAGCTGAGGAATCGTCTGCTGGACAATTATTGATTAGGTTGTCTTACAACAGATAGTATAATTGTTATGCATTACCTCAAACCATAGAAAAGACCATTCGAACTCAGGCTCTTCCTCTACGAAGTGGGCTTTTACACTGCCATAATCGCAGCAGTTCTGTTCGTACTCTACATTATCTTCACCATACTCAACTTCATCTGTAGGTACTGGCTCATCACCCTTGCCCTTATGCTTTACGCACTCTACAAACTCATTCGGGCTGCAGGTACATTCCTCATGTTTCCCGGGGCATTCAAGTATTACAGAGGTTCTGTGTAACTCCCTTACAGCTAGTAACTGCGCAAATCTTTGGAGTTTAATTTGGATGTGATTGATAAGATCTGCAACTAGCTGCTTGCCAATCGAATTAAGCTTATTAACCTACCTTTGCATCAGTTGTTGGGCCACCTGGATTGGGTGCAGACAGCATTGCAAAAGGAAAAGGACTAAGGGTAGCTATCTCCCAGGAAAAGTAAACTAATGGAACTTTATAAACATCTTAACGCCACTCTCAAAGACTAAGAGGGACGCCATGTAAGCATCATTCACTATCTCTAACACCAAAAACATCACCCTTCTGATAATGAACGTCCCTCCCCCAAGCTCATCAAGTTAGTCCTTCACGCTACTTAGCATATTCGTCTGACAATAAGCGAGTTTTTCGAAAATGTCAGCAAATACGCTGTAGTAAGGTACTGGAGATAATAAAAACTGTATTCCATCAGGTATGGGTTGGTTAATTATAACAAAATATTTGACTTTAAGGAACACTCCATAACAACCGATGATGGAAATAGGATTTCCTTGTAATTGTTTTCTTACGTAGCATAGTTATTTAGAACATCAAAGGGAAGCCAGCTCCTGAGAATCGGTCTACAGTACTGTTCTGCAATCCAAATGGGGCGTATATGGAGCATATGGCTACTAATTCCAAATACGTGTAATACTACCTTAACCACGGGTATTATGTCTGCCTGTGGAATTACAGAGGGTATGGAAAGTCCACAGGGTAGCCTTCTATGAAGAACAATGTACAAGACGCCCTGAATATTTACGACTATTTGGAGCAGAATGGGTATAACGTTACAGTGAGCCACGGTTATTCGATTGGAGGGTCACCAGCAATTTATCTTGCTGCAAATCGGAGCATTAATTTATTAGTTGCTGACAGAACCTTCGGCAATCTAGATGTCGTAATATTACTTTGTTAAGTCAGATGGCTTTGTAGTTCGGAAAGGTGTTCTACCACATTATGAAGATAGTCTTTCGCTCAGATAGGTTAGACTTTTCATAAATGTACCTAAATGTGCGTTGCCAGAAGATTACAGTATTTGACCCCTATGACGACGTAATTAGCAATAGCACATCGCTCAAAACACAGATCACTCGACACTTAGTTGGTAGACTGGATTACAACGTCTGTAATTCAGGTTCATTCTCCATGAGTGATTAGAGTACCAATCTATTCACCAAGCTTGGCGTAAGAATTAAAGGCGTCGTTTAGAATAAAGACGGATTTTTGAATTAGGACTTCATCACTAGGTGGATCTACAACCAGTTGCCATTCGTCTGCGACATTAAGCAACTGAAAAAGACAAACGACCTTATTTTAGACAGTGGACAGTTAAACGAAGCTGCTTAGTACTTCAATTAGGTATCATCACGTCCGGTAGAAGGGCTCAGCAGAGTAGACTCAGCGGATGAGCATACGAGTATTTAGGTGGCAAACACATTGAAATATTTGGATTCAGTCGGAATGCTTCCATTATGCTGTAATGCTAAATTGTTGAAGACTCTTTCGCTACCTGAGATCTACAGATAAGCTGAGATCTACCTGAAGGGGTTAGTGGTATTTGGATCGGTGTACCCCTGCAAGAAAATATAAAAAAATACGTTGGATACTCGTCAGGATACGTTGGTAACTGCAGCAATATTCAGCTTAAAATATACCAGGTGGCTAACCGACTCACCCATATTGAAGAGAGAATCAGCTCTAAGCATGTAAACAACCAATACACTCAGATAAATACAGCAATTGCAGGAATTCGATATCAACTTTGCCAAATAGGGAAGTTCATGAATGACAACCTACAGAACGAAGTATTGGATTTAGGAGGAGGTCTGCTACCTACCACCTCAGGACATAACGGAGACTTAAGTACAGAGGAACTGGAGCGGTTAACTCCGTTTGTGAACAGTTTGCAGGAGTGAGTTTGTTAAATATCTTAAATATGGACCTGAGCAACAGTCGCAACACCTTCATGATTAAGCTGCTCGTCCTAAACTTCATATTCATCGGGTCTTTTGTAGTGGGGAAAAGTGTCTACTATATGTTGGCCGACTTTCTGCTCTTCGCCTTCATTGCCACCCTCATCTACGTTAAAGTAGTGGCATTCATCGAAAGAAAACGCCTAGCCCCCAGCGAAGAACCTACCGAGTACATCTCCCGCTAGCAGATATAGCCCAGAGTGTAGTGGATAGTGTCTAGCCTTAACCAGTTCGTAGCATTGGTTATGAATGCTAGCATCCGGCAAAGCATAACAGTAATCGTATTAGTAAGACAGGTTATAGTAATGTTAGTGTTAGCAGGAGCAGTGACCTACTTCATACCCACAAGTTTTGTAGTGTGGCTGGTAGGTAACCTGTACATCGTTCACTAATCTGCTAAAAATGACGAATCGCTGAGGTCGCTGGAAAACCGGATATTAGGACCAATTAATGGATTGCTTTCGCAAGTGGGACTGAAGGAATCGAATATGTAACAGTGACTGCCCGTTCCATATTAATTATATGAAATTAAGGGAACTTCAGACAAGACCCATCTACAAAAACACTTCCCAGCGTAATAGCCTACCAGGACGTTCACACTAGCTCTTAGAATCCTATCAGTTGAATCGCACTCCCAAAACAAAATCAAAAATCAAGACATAAGCTAACGATTCAGCCTTCCTCACCAATCTACAACCATATTCCGTCAGAAAACCCCGTAGAGGTTTCCTTACACCTGTAAAAGCAACAGCTCGGTAGGATCCTCCTCTGGCAGCTAGAAACAGATCGAACTCAACAAAATCAAGGCAATTTATGCTTGAGAGAGTAGAGATTATAATGACTTTAGGGAAAGGGCTTGTACAAGGATAACCAAATGGACGAAGCAATTACCCTCTTTAAGGGGCTTTTAAACCGAGAGTACAAACCATAGTTATTGTTCTATTTAGGCTCAGCCTGCCTCAACAAAGAGCAGTACTCGGTAGCTGCAGGCTACCTATCTCAGATAGTCAAAATCTCACCACAATACAATAAGGATGTGTATATGCTGCTGTCTATAGCCTATAAGAAAATGAAGCAATACGAAAAGGCGATTAAAACACTGCAGGATGCCACTAAGTACTACGGAGACTTCTAATAAGCTCACATCTACCTAGCTAAGCTATACATGAAAACTAAAAGCAATGGCCTAGCACTGAGGGAATTTTAATAATGCCTAAAACTAAATCCTAAAAATATTCTGAGTAAAGTATCCTCTTATATAGGTCTAATCGGAATAGCGGATACCCTAAGAAGTCAGGGCAAATTAGCTGAAGCAGTAAATCGTTATAGTTAGGCTCTATCTCACAATACTAAATACAATTTGGTGTGCCTACTCAAAAGAATGACAGCCTACTACCAGCTACATCAATATTAAGCTGCTAATTAAGATGCTGATAACCTCATCACCTCCAAAGTTAGCAGTTCATAGCTATACTATTTCAAAGGGATGCTGACAGTCGATAAAGACCCTAATAAGGCAATAGTCTATTTCTAGGAGGCTCTCCAGCTAAATAATCTCCCCAGTGCAGTAACTTGCTCTCTCGAATAGTTATTGAAATTACGGATAATTCAGAAGGACTATTACTCAGCTATCCATACTATCGGCCGAATCAATCATCTGAATATCAATAGATAGCGGCTTCAACCTATATGTACCTTCATCTAAGCAGCCATCGACAGTATCAAACGAAGATATCCTTAATGCATATCCAGACTACTCACTCTACAGGAGTCAAAATGCATTGGCAGTACAATGGACCTCATACGTAGATAGATTCCCCTGTACTTGGGTTTCTGTTTTATTTCCACCCAATAGTACACAAGGGCTCTATAACAATATCTCTAAGCGAAAGATAAGTCGCCAGCCGTCCTATACAATACAGCAATATGCTAAGGAATTTTGCTCCATAAGCACAATCATTACCAACTAGCTGCTCAAAAGTTCGAATAGGCCAAACAGTACCTTCCCCTCAGAATATAACCCTACTTCTACAAAGCCATCAACATCATCCAGTAAGGATACAACTCATAAATCAAACCTAACTCAACAACCCTACTAGAAGGTGCTTGCAGTTAACTTGATCTAGGCAATAGACTAACCACTAACAACTCTCTGTTTTATTTCTACTGTGCTACAGTCTATCTTCTCAAAGGGTCTCCCGATCTTGGACTAATTCTGAAGGCTATCGATAAATCTTAAGATAACATTGCTGAATATTTCTTCGTTAAAGCCATTATACTCTCTCACGCTAGTAGCTACGAGTAGGCTTTGATTGATTTTTGTAATGCTCTCATGGTCGATCCTTAAGGCGTAGAATTTCTAAAATAACGCTCCAAGTGCCTGTACATGTTAGGTAGATATGACTAAGCACTGGTTGATGTTAAAAAATGTGTATCAAAAGTTCCCTACGATTACTAATCTAAGCTACTTCTATGCTTCTATCTGTATGCTATCGGAAATTACTAATCTTCTTATTCCTTACTAAAGGAAACAGCCTCATAAGCTGGCTAAACATCCAAAATCAACACTTTCTTGCAGTCTCTTAATTTTAGGCTCAAAAACTACGAGTAGGCTGGCACAATAGGAAGTATTATTAACAGTTTGAAACACTCGAAGCCTATCAGTCCATAAGCAATAGTTCAAGTAGATTACCATCTATAAAACAAGGAGCTGCTAGGTTAGTTTCCTGTCAGCCACTTACTCTGTCTCAAAGGAGTAGCTCTCCTCTACTCGAATGATTACCTTACTTCTGCAGATTGTTTCCATCTGGCATTGCAGTAAGTTAAGAACAATATTCAAATAGACACTGACCAAACCTCAATTGACTCTGAAAACGAACTAAGGATCTACGAAGTCAAATTCAATATGATAGTCCACAACCTCTGCCAGCACAACTTGTAAAAGGCACTTACCCTCACCAAAATGCTTATTGATGATACTTAAATGGCTCAACTTGTCGAACAACTTAGGACTCTTCAAAAAGCTCTTTAGGATGCCATAATGGGGAAAACAGGCGCTTCGTTTGATTTGTTCCTATTCTAAGGGAAAATGAGCCTTCTATCGGAATAGTTCCCATCTATGACATTTTCCCTAAGTCCTACTTGCACTATCGTAAATTCTGGCTAATTTAGCGAACACGACCTATCTTATTTTATCCCTAGAAACTGACGTTCAACATCACCCCTTAGCTAACTTAAGATTTGCTCAGATGTTTTACCTTAGATAAGGTGGAAGATAAACCTGAGCCGCCTTGGATCACAAGAAGCCAGGAGTCAACAATATTTTTCACAGACAACGTTGAGCTTCGTGGATCGGTTGAGGTGAGTTCTATAGCCGGATAAGCAGGACAACCCCAACAAATACCGCCAACTACCAGGGAAAAACTTCGTCTAAACAGCGCAGTTGAGGCTAAACTAAATAAACTACTCTATACTGAATGATCTACTCTCATCATAATAATTTATTCTATTATTTAATCCATATATTGACTGTTGATAATAAAGGAGCATAGTAGAGCAATAGCTACAATAAATATATCAGAATCTTGCGGGTAGCTTATAAGTGACAGGTCCGATATTGGATGGGAATCTAGGGCCACTTATACCAGATTGGTTAGGATTTGGGGGTATTAACATTGGCATTTAAGAAGGAATTCTTGATGCAACATTTATTTCAGGAGGAGCTGCAAAGGATTTAAGGGTTGAAGGATTTGAACCGCTAATATGTGATTTAAAAGGAACAGCTGAGTAATGAGATACTCTGGCAACAGCTTAATCCTGAGGTCCGAATATTGTCTGTGAAACGAAGCTGTCATTTCTTACAGACTCAATATCTGGGTTCTGCTTCTCAGGAGTCACTGTAAAAGATTCTGTCTTTTTGAAATGAGATTGAAGGGGCATGCCTCCCCTCCCTTACGTAGGAATTCTACTGTAATTTGTTGGGTAAACTGTATCTCTTACTTAGCTGTTAACTATTGTTGCTGTCATTCTATTTGGTACTTGTTGCGTAGTCGGAATTCCCTGATAGTTATAACCATAGCTTTGTGGTGCTATTGGAATGTTTCGAGGTGGTTGAGCCGCAACCGTAGTAGCGTTTCCATATTGGGCAAACTTACTTGCACTTACTGTAACGTCATCTTCGCACAGACAGTTTCCCATATTAAATTACTCTTTTAATTAATTAAGTTTACTGGTAAATTATATTCAGTCATTTGTATCATCAATATGCTGCTCTGCTGCTCGTTCTGTTTGACTCCACAAAGTATGTGGTTTCAATCTTTACGAAGTTCTCCTTTAGCTGGCTCTCTAGGGACTTAAGAGTAAACACTTCTGCCTTGACAGTATCGAACTATCTCTTGACTCCCTTCAAATACTCAATAGTTCGTAAGAGTTCCTATCGAAGGCCTGAGTTGGACAATACGAGATGCTGTGTCTCCAGTCGAACATCGTCCATCCTTTTGACGTGCCCATTAATCACTTACTTTTATCGCTCCCTCTGTTCTTTAAGTTCCTTCACTTTCTGAACCTGCTTTTGGCGTTCTGCGTTTTGCTGTTACTCCTTCTGAATGGTGATGATTTTCTTGTCGAATTTAGTCAAGAGATGAGTAAGTTCTGAGTATATTTTGTTGATTAAGTTTGAGAAGTAAGCGAAGGTCTTGTCATAAATGCCTTTGAAGAAAAGCACAGATGAGAAGTCCTACTCGAAATCCTGCATTTTGCTTTTCTCAACTTCACCTTGAAGGATAGGTAAAATACCTTACAACTTGGCATCCTTTATTTTCTCTGCCAACTAAACAACTTACTCTTTAAGTTTTATTATCTAGCCCAAGTTCTTACCAGCGGAAAGGATCTTAGCAGCATATGAATTGACGATTTAAGTACAAATCAACTCAATTTTAAAGTTGGACTTACTAGTTATTTAGTCAATGAAATCTCTAATGGCGAGCTTAGCACTTTCAGAAAGAATGTTTTGGATGTGCTTGCTGGTAACGTAGTTGAGGGATTTGACTTTGGCTAGAAGTCCTCTTTCTTCTTCAGGAGGCACATACTTCTTATCCTTATCCTCCTTCCTTGGAGATCTGAACAAAAACACCTTCTGTGTCTGAATCATGAACTTGACAAACTCTCTCTCCTCTTTTTAAAATAAAAAGTTCCTCTATCCCTTCATCTCAATCATCTTTTCCAACTACCTGATATAGCTGGAGTATGAGTGCTAACCATCAGCCCTGTTCACTATGAGCATAACACCATCACGAATCTCAGCAAAGTTCCCAAATGCCTTGTGTAACCCTCTGATGAGCTTTGGAAATTTATCTGCTCTCGTCTCGCTAATGTGACTTTCGTCCACAATTAGCACTAACTTGACCTTCTTGTAGATGTCGAGCAGTCTCTGAACAAAGAATGAGTTCGATATTTCGAACTCCTCCCCTTTGTTGTCTTTGAATCCTGGGCAATCATAGAAGGCCATTCCATCCAGCACAATCTTTGTCGGTACTGAAGTCTATGAGAACTTCTCATGGCCAATCTTGATCATTCCTCCTTCAGTGTTGTCTAGGCGAGGCTTTAGCCCATCAAGTTTGACAGTCAGTTAGGCACCGCTGAGGAAAGACAGGATGGTGCTTTTGCCAACTCCAGTGTCTCCTATTACAAGGACAGCCGATTCACAAGTATTGTCGAGAGGAATAGCTTCAACCCCCTTGCGGATCATCTCCTTAAGTCGATCGAGATCGATGGGTGTGTTTTCCATAATTTGAAAATTATAAATCTGTTGGGGAATTTCGTATTAACTGGTCATTCTCAAACGAATACAAATTGGGTATTACTGACAACTATTCAACGGCAACTTTACTAAGAGCTACCTGTAAGATCTATTTTTGGAACTTTAGCTTTAAAATTGCTTTATCTAGAGTACGATCAAATCATGAATAATTCATTAATTGAAAATAATCATGTTATAGTGTTGACGATTACATCAAGTATAAATAGCATAGGGTAAGTATCTAATAAGTGCTAACTGATTAGCACTTAATTAATTAAATCTCATGTAAATATAAGTCCTCGCCTAGAAACCACCTCCACCTCCTGCTTCTCTGGTTTAACCAGTTCCTAAAGACAGAGTAGCTTCCATGATATAGTAATCACCAGTATCAAAACCACATGAATCAATCCTGGATTCGAGTGCCAACAAAAATGGGTTTTTGGAGCAAATTACCGCAGAGAAAAGTTGTCTGAATCTGTTCGATGAGGCCTTTAAAGAGAGGAAGAACTCCAACATCCGATAACTTCAAGAGTACTAGTCAGCTAGGAAGAAGTACTTTAAGCAGCATATCAATATCCTGGAGGGTATTTAGACCAACCTGATTTTCAAGCTCGACTAAACTCATGACTTCTTCAATGAGTCTACCAGTTTCTTCAGTCAACTCCAAGCCGTTTACAAACAGTTGAGCCGTTCATTAGATAAAATAGCCACATTCGAACATATTAAAAACAAACAAGAGGGGAAAAACTGGTATTCTTCTATCTAAACTGGAGTAGCATAAATGCTGAAATTAAAGGACAAAACATCGGCGTTGTCTAGGGAAATGGACCAGTATTTATAGACTGATCTACTCAAAAGGCTCATGGAAGCTTCTGACAAATACTTCTAAACAGTAGAGTCCTTCGAGGCTCAGGTCAACAAAGCTAGAGGTATTGCTGTTGATCATTAGAAGTAATGTTCCAAAAAAATTCAAAAGATCTACGAATTTCACACACAAAACAAAGTTTTTGACCTAATGACTAGTGAATTTAGTCTGTGTCATTCTGAGAGTAAGTTCGTAGAAAGTGTGAGCAGCTGGGGTGAGTTGATTATGTTGTTCTGGGAGACAGTACAACGTAACTAAGCTAAACTGTTGGCTAAATACAAACAGTTGATAAATGAGTTCATATAGGAGATACTCAAGGTTTACAAACCTACTGCCCAACTAGAAGCTCTTCAAGAGTATTGGAGGGTTCTTTAAATTGACCACGAACCAGAATTTAACTACCTATGGAATACACTGATAACTCCTGAGCAGACAAAATTCATCCAGTAGACTCTTAATTTAAACTAAAGTGCTGAACTAACTGCTGAAACAGTTAGCTAATTCTTCAAGTTGAAGCATATCAACAAGATTGGGGATCCTCTCCTTCTCATACCTATTTTGAGTATGAAGCGCTTTGTAGTTAAAGTGGACTTCGATAAAAATAATAAGAAATGGGTAGATGCTGTTGCACACATCACTGTCGACGGCTATCTAGTGCTGTTCTTCTAAGCCACCCGATAAATTAGAAATTCGATGCTAGTCAGCAAAACCACCTACCAACGTACATCCTAGCAAGTAGTGTGCGTCAACTAAAAGCAGAAAGGCCTAATTTTTACATCCTCCAACAAGTAATGGATACACTTTGGCAGGATTGACGATGCAGAAGAGTTCCTATTCGCAATAGAGACTGACCTTGATAAGAAGAGAAACCTTCTCACGATGTGATGCCAAATACATGAATTATTGTCAAAATATTTAATATGTTGAATTCCAAATCGTTATTGTCTTAACATTCCACTCAGATAGTGACTTAACTCAACCTAATTCGGCAGCAACCTTTAAGGGCAGTAGAATAGTTGTAGGAGAGGATGAAGAATTACCAGGGAGTGTACTACTTCAGTGCTGAGAAGAAAAAATGTGCCATACAAACCGATTAGGGAACTGTAGCCATCAAATAACTCATTAAGTTACTCAAACAAACTCAAAGTCTTCCTTAGTTCACTGTATCGGGGCCATTGCAGCTGGCTGCTTCCGAACAGGCTATGTTTCTATCAAAGAACGATTACTTCACTCACCAGGGTGCGACAACTAATTCAGCATCATAGAGAGTTAACAGGATGGGGCAGGCGAAGGGTAAACTGGCTGAGAGCATTGAATGTGGGTTCAGTACTCCCAAATAGATAGCATATAGTCTACTTATCGATGATGGACTGCCTGAAAGACGTAACAGAGTATTAATACAGCCAACAGGAAATGCATATTGGACCCATAACTTAAGTTTATCGGCGTAACGCTCAAATAGCACAAATAGTTGGATTTTATAACAGTAATCCTCTACGGAAGTGAGCCATGCACACACTGATATTTATTTATATTTAACATGGATACTTGATTGGACTATTTAATCACATAGCTATTGCAGTGTGCCTCTTCTGCAGCTTCACTTCCGTCACTACCTTATCCTGTAAGTAGGTCACTGAAAGCTCAGGCATGGTAACCTCTCCCACTCTCATTGGAATAATCTTGAAACTGAGGATCATACTGCTATATTATTTCAATTGAAGGTCTTTACGACACTTGCCCACTAGTACAAACGACTCATTCTCCCTCGCCTACACTCTAGCATTCACCTGTTTGTCCAAATAATTGTTAATCTTATAGTGAACCTATCCCAAGTCTCCCTTCCTCAGATGGTCTATCTACTTAAGTTCGATACCAATCATTTTGCGAACAATCTGCACCCTATCCTAAATATCAACATGGACATTCTAGATGTTACTGTTGAGTCTCTTCCAGTTAATAACTAGCGGAGGTAACTTAGCCAACCCTTCAAATTCAGCAGCTTCAATCACTGAAAAGGTTTTAAAATTGGCAAATTTATCCAGATCTATGTTCTTTTGGTTGACAGACTTAATGAATTGAATTTAGTTTGAAAGTTGGCTCTCTTTTATGGAGGTTACGAGCACTTGCTCTAATGCTTTTACGCTGAAATGGACGAATACTCTCTCCTTAGCCGGTATGCTGAACAGGTCGTTGTCCATCTTCACCAACTGGTTCAGTAGTTAGTTACCACTTACTTTCAACTTCTTTCTAACACTAAACAATGGGTTCACCTCAAACAAAATCTCCTGGTTGTAACGCTTGCTGGTTTTGATTAGCTTCTTGTCTCCTCGGCTATTACTAAAGGTCTTCTAGCTGGTAACTGATATAGATACTATTATTCTTTTGTCGCCTTTTATTGGAAATTTAAAATAGAAGTACGATGGACTATTCTAGTGCAATTTAATCGGTGTTTGAGAGTTCAAAATATTTACTTTCTCTTGTAAGTTGTCAAAACATTCGTTGGGTTTCATTTGCTCAGCCCTTGATGCCGATGACGCCTCTTAACCTAATGCCATCTTAATCTTCATTGAGGTATCTCCTATGCTGTTGCTGAATAACTACTCAACTACTTCGTTATTTCCACCACAACTGGAACTATCTCATCAATAAAGCATTACGAACCATGGACCGGCTTTATGATGATTTTTGGTTTAGTTATGGGCATGGATATGAACAGCCTTGAAAATTTCTCTATCTTAATACCTCTATTACTGTAGGAGATGTCTCTACCAGAAATAACTGCCTGTACATGGTGCCTGCTAGACCAAAGCACAATAGACTTAATTTACAGCAGTTCTTCTTGCAGGATGAAGTCAGAAGGCTCCACACTCAAAGTTACTTCTTTCTAAAGTTTAAGTCCACACTAAATTGAATCTCTTATTACGAATGTTTTTTGAGTGTCTATGCTGAACTCAACATTGAAGTGAGTGAAAAAGTCTCCAATGCAGTGGTTAATGTCGAACTCCATCCTAATCGAACGATTCTAAGCTAGACTAAGCATCTTAGGGCCTAAATCCACTCTAGTCCTAATCATAAGTGAGTTACTATTAAGGGTATGAGACATCGGCTACAGTTTATCACCTTCCTTCACATTCATTTTAATTGTATCAGTCAAATGCTTAAAAAACTATTGGAAGTGCTCTCTCGATTGAAAGTGATCGGCTACTTTAAGAGAAATTAGGTGGAACCTTATCATATTGGATCTATCCTGGTCTCCTTGAAGGGCAATTTGGATTTATTTAAGTAGATCTAATTGTTAAATGGGGTACAGTTCAGCATAAAGAAGTCTTTCTTCTTTAGATAGAAGTCGATCTGCTCATTGTAGTTCGCTAGGGCTTCGTTAATCATGCCTACATCAACAAATGCATACCACTTGCTAAGTACAGTCTCAACTCAATCAGCTTTAGCATCTGCTTTTAGTATGGTCTAAGCAGTTGACTCGCATCCTACCTGACCCACACTATCAAACCAATTGTATCCATCAAAAGAGAGTTTTTATTTTTAGTAAACTCCGTCAGTCTTGTCTACTTTAGATCCTACAAACGTTGCTAAATAAATGGCAAATTACAGTCGGTTCCATCTTGTAAGACAGCCTTCCAAAGTAGGCTGGCTACTCTGGCACAAGAGTAGGCTTAGTAGGTTTGTAGTTAATATTCGATAAGCCTATCCGATAAGACAGCAGCCCATTCAAATGTTATGTTAGCTTCTGCCTCTACTTTTAGTTTATGACTTGCATCAGCAATAACTGTTTAATTGATGTCTCTATAAACTAAGATTTCCAAAATAGCTCCTCACCATAACCATAAGGAGTCAGTCTTTAAGGAAATCCTCTTGTAGAAAACTATGCGAAATGTGATACCACTCTAGTTAGACATTCAGCTGGTTTAGCCTGTGAAAACAGCTTCAGTATTCTGAATAGGAGCATATCAGCCACCTGAATAATCTCAAGCATACCCTTCGGTACTCAAATAGTGGAATCAGTACCTCTAGATCATCGCTTCTGTTTCTGTCGGCTGCCAGATATAGTTTTTTACAGTATTGGTATGCATTTTAATATGCGTTTAGCGTATTTTCCTTACTCATAATATTTGCCATCAAGGCTATTTTGACAAAGATGGCTAGTCTTCTATCCTACTTGTTGTTAGATTCCAGTTTAGATTCATATCTTTTTAATTTTTAGTCTGAAGCTTTCTCCCAATAATAAACCCAATTAGACTTAATACGCTTTATCTACTGAGGGTTTTTCAAAGCTTCAGCAGTGGTAAACTGGAGGCTTCGGTCTGTTATCTTTAAAAACTCTTTAGTTTTGTCCATTAGTGCTTGAGAACTACTTCCTATCACAAACAGGTAGTTCATTATCACACCCTTCCTATTATTGTTCTTTAGGTAGTCACGTGTATTTGTTATTTATTGATTAGCTGCTGCCAACCTATCCTCATACTTCTACAGCCCCTACAGTGGCTTGGAGAAGTTGAATACATGCACATACAGCAATGGTTCCTGTATTAGTTGCTACATTACCTTTTTAGTTGTCTTACTTATCCAATGTGCCTTCAATATCTTTCCAGTCATCGGTTGATCCGAAGTATTTCTCACTGGACCTGTGCCTACAGGTTTTCTCCTCAATTATAGATTAATCTTTTTGCAGGGGATGAATTCGTAGTTGTTTCTGACTATCTCTCGACGTACTTATCGCTAGAACTCTCGCACAGAGCCTTCATCGACTGTGTGATATCATCATCTCCAATGAGACAAATGATCTTTTGAAAATCTCCAAGGTATTCAGAGTACATTAGATAATAGGTTATTTATAAATGAACAAAAGATTTACGCAAAAGGCCATAACAAACGAATTCGACTTCTAATTTCTCCTTGTACAGTACCTCACACTTCTGACCAACAAGTCTGCCCCGGAGTTTCAAGCTTTTCCTGTAACTCGTGGTCCTAAACTAAAAAGAATTTCTTCCATTGCTAGAAGAAGCACTAAAGGGCTTTTCCAAAAGACCTTTCTTGATCGTCTACATAAGTGCCTATAAACAACGAAGCGAGAGGTGGTTTCTGCAATCGAGGCTATGATTCCCCAGCTGTCATTCAAGTCCTTAAACATTACTCATTTCTAGAAACTCATTTAAAAGCTCAAGGAACTCGCTACGGTAGATACCAAACAACTGCTTTAAGCCACTATCTTCTAATGTTACGCTATTACGATAGAAATCAACTAATCCGAAGATTTTTCAGTGGATGAAAAAGAGCTTTACTGTAGGATTGGGAAGTGTCTTCAAAGCTTGACTCATTTCAGTATGGCTATGAAAGAGTACTTTAGAAGATATAGGTTAAGGAAGAGACCAAGCCAAAGCGAAAAGTTTATTCAATAGAACAATTGTGATTAAGCATTCGATTAGTAACTCATCCAATAAATAGAAGGTGAGTTGTCTAAAAAACAGTTTTTTACTCTAATCAAGTAATACTTGAAGGCTGAATAAAAGAAGATACACGCAATAAAAGAGATATGTAGGATATGCGAGTGCAAAATAAACGTATAAAGTATTGCTTAGCACGTCAAATACTGTGAGAATAAACATAGTATAACGAATGAGTTAATGGAAAATACCTAGAAATTAAAGTCTTTGGGTTCCGAGATAAGGAAAACAGATTTTATGATAGGGTCGAAGCATTCCAAAGTAGTTGTTAGCTAGAGCTAATAAATTGATAATAGTGCCTTACTTCGAATGTTCAGAAAGATCATTAAGTACGTGGACACTATCAGTAACAAAAAGCACTCTCTTTCAGACTAAAGACTCAAAGCAATATAAATTCAATAAGAGCTTCAGGATATACTCATGGTCTAAAACTAATTGCTGGATAGATTCCTATAGATTATCAGCATCAGAAACCAAATATTAGCTAAACTTAAAAAGAACTAATGTTAACATTTCAATTCAAAATGCCATAACAAAATAATCTAAAAGACATAGTCTTCTTTATCTTACTAGACTGTCCTTAGCAAAAACTTTAACTACTCTGCTGTTAAATAGAATATGCCTCTACAGCTTGTCTCTCAGAAGTCTAAATTTAGTAACCAGAACAACGGAAGCAGAACTGCAAGAAATAGGCGTAAAGAAAAGGGTAAGACAATTATTCGGTCCAATGAAGACTGCCAGTTCGAATGCTAAGGGCTCAGACAACATAATTCTGAGAAGGTTATCGGAACAGTCGTACAAACAGTTTCTCGTCTTCGCTTTAAAGGTAAAGTTGTCGATATGTAGATTTTGAAGTATTAGGGATTCTGGGAAAGGGTGCTTTCGGTAAGGTTTACCTTGTTAGACGACTTCTGACTAGTGACCTTTACGCAATGAAGGTAATTAAGATGTATTAGGGCCTAGACAGCAAGAAGATATAGAATATTGCGAACGAAAACGATATATTCAGGAAAATCTCAGGGTAACATCTGGTCAAGGCAGCATTCTCCTTCAGTTAAAATGGACTACACATGTTCTTTTTGGAGTACATGGAAGGAGGCGATTTCTCCAATCTCCTCTAACAGTAAGTCTACCTCACTCAAGATGTTGCTAAGTTCTACATAGCTTAAATTGTACTCGCAATATAGCATCTCCACAAACTCAATATTATCCATAGAGACTTAAAACCCCAAAATCTTGTACTAGACTCCAAAGGGCATTTAAAACTGACTGATTTTGGTCTTTCGAAAGAAGGTGTAAATACAAAAATTTAACTAACGAAGACTGGGCATGTAGATTAGAATATATCTGGAATAAGTTGTGGCAGTGACAACAGCGGATCTAGTGTTAATAAGAGCATAAAATATTCAGGCAGTCGTCGTAAGACCCTCTTGTATCATTCCAAGTAAAAAGTAAAGATAATTGGGACTCCAGACTACATCGCTCCGGAGATATTAAAAAGAATTTCAACAGACAACCAAACAATAGATTGGTGGAGCTTGGGCGTAATCATATATTAGGTCTTGATAGGTGAAAAACCGTTCGGAGCGCAGACTATCGAGGACGTGTTCGACAATATCCTGAATTTCAAAATAGAATGGCCATAAATCGGGTATGAATAAGGTATGATAACACCTGAAGCTCAGGATCTTATTAAGAAACTACTTAACATGGATTTTCAGTAAAGGTTAGGCGCTAGGGGAGTAGGTTAGATAAAGTCTCACCCCTTTTTCAATGGAATACATTGGCAACAGATCAAGTACACAACACCTCCAATTCCTCCAAAAATTAAACCACCTCTCATAAGTGAGAACCTAACTCTCAGGAAGGACATAGAGAACAGCATGTGCAAATAATTTGAGAAATCTTAATCCAGAAGAGACTTGGAGCAGACAAGGTTAAATCTTAATAACTTCGTTCGTCTGGATATTCTAAGAGACTGTACTTTAAAATCTGGAGAATAGAAGCTGCGCCTAAAGGAAGAGCACTTAGCCTATCTAAATCGTGTTGCAGGAAAAATAGAATTCTGATTTAATGTAAACAAAAATATTCTATTTCTAAATAGAAATTAATATATATGAATTCTATGCTGTTAGTACTGAGCTTCTTTATTTCCCTTGCTAAGATGGATAGTGAGCGAGGACTCAAAACAGACACTAAAGTCATTGGTCCGTATCACGAAGCTAGCATGCTAAGCATAACCAATTACCAAGACTACCTGTAAAATCTAATGATAAAGGAACACCTGTACGATTAAAAGATTAGAAGGGCTGAAGAATGTTTCCCTCAAGGCATACAACAGTCAGATTTCCTTTAATTGGGTCCCAATTGTGAGACCGTTATGTAAAAATTGGAGGTGGGGACATTCAAGATATTTTAAGTTCGATTGCCTTTGTATCTGGACCTCAGTGAAGTAGAGGAAGGCCAATAGATCGAATTGCTGTTTAATTTATACAACAACATGAATGTGTCAACCTTAACTGTCCAGTTTAACTCAACTGTCAGATTCCCCTTCAAGGGACATTAAACTACTAGGAATGAGAATGTATCTGAGCTATAGATGAAGTTCAAGAAGTCGAAGGGGGACAGTCGGTTAGTGATTTATATATAAGGAAGAGGGATAAGAAGCCTATCAGTATTCCAGAATAATCGGTCGAAAGTTCTTGAGTACCAGCTGGTGTTCTCGATAGCTGTTTCCCTAGTTACTCTCTTTAGTTTAGTCAAACTTAAATACAGGATATCCTAGGTCTCGTAATATATGTAAGTCGAAAGGAAAGCTCCAGAGCTGCGATTTCAGGTATTTCAGTTATTGAATAAACCAGAATTAGAATGTAGTATTTGTATGAGCGCTTTATAATAGGGACACTAAATTGCAGTTACGACCTGTCTGCACTGCTTCCATTCTTAATGCTTTTAAAAATGGCATAAGATTAAGGCTCAGTGTCCCTACTGCAGAAACTAGGACCTAAACGACAGTTAATAGACCTCCAAAAGGCAACTAATAATTGAAGCAACCAAACATACGCCAATTTAACTGAACAACAACAGAGAGTACTATTAAAGAATACTACTAAACAGATATAATACAGAGTTCAAATTACAGTAAGTTGAAAAGAATCTAATGAAAAATCGTAAGGATTAATTAATTGTAGAAGACGAATACTGACTCACTGAGGAGGAGACCAATCCTGACTGTGAGGTGGATGCATGTTGTGCTCGAAAACCTGCCAGTGCTGCTGCTGCAGAGGGGGAGGATTACTGCCGAACTACAATCCAACTGACAGTTTAGATTCGTCTATTGCCTTCGTCAGATCTATCAATTCCTTATTCGTTTGGTTTGCAAACTGCTTTAACTCCTCCGACTTAGCCTTTAGCATTCCCGTTAAAGCCTCCTGGGTTGTTTTCATCTCTCGAATCACTCCATCTCTTTCAATAGTACTGCCCAAAAGCACCCTCTGATACTACTTCTCCATCTACTGTATTTGAGTTGAGTGTAGCTTCTGCTGTTCAGACATTGCTTTTAGCAGTTAGTTAGTTTAAACTCTGTCTTTCAGTAGAGTCCTTATAGTTATGAAGGTACCCTCCAAATGTTACTTCAGCTTAGCATTTTAATTTTTAAGTTGATCGATAATAATACTGCTTTAACCTCGTATCTTTATAACCTCAAGTTCAAGATTATTCTTCTATCTCTCTAACTATTCGATCTTTGCCATCGCAGGCTCAACATCCTAAAATTTTATGTCATCCAACTTTTTCAGAGAAGTCTGATTATTGATCTTTGAATTTGATTACTGAGGGTATGTAAAGGAAGGAATTGACGAAGGATTGGCCTCTACAGATAGGGCATTTGGCTATACAGGTTGTAAAGGTTGTAGAGTTTGTAGAGGAAATGGTTCAGTCGGATTGAAAAATATTTGCTGTGGTGGTGGTTAGCTGAAAGTTGAGGAAGAACCCAGTTAAATAAGGGGGGCTTGCTAAACAATTTATGGGGGTTTATGGAAGGACGCAAGCTGTGCTGCATTGCTGCCTAGTTGGACAGATAAATTGATTTAGTTTAGATTCATTAGATCCGGTAGTTTCTATACTGACTTCGGAATATTAGAAACGTTTGAAACGGACGGTTGTTTATTAATAAGGTTGAATCCAGGAGGCTGACTGGTTTGAAGAGGTGTTGACACTGAGTGGGTGGATCCTTTGGTTTTGAGTTAAGGTTTAAATGATGGAAAGGTGTTATCTGTGCTTGGTACAGGCGATACTGCTGAGCTAGGTTTCAAAATATCCAATTATTCTGTTATCTTCTTGTTATCGTCTGGCCTAGGTGAAAGTAATGGGACTGGCACTGAATGTCTCCCTTGAAGCAAAGAGCTATTTGAAGTAAGCTGGGGACTCGTATTTTGGGGTGGTTGATCAGGATGTTTAATGAACTTAGTAAGCCCTGCCGGCAATATTTTAGGGAGGTTGAATAGGTGTGTTTTCTTGAGTAAATGCAGAATAACAATCGTTTACTCTGTGGTAAATATACCCTATTTCCTACTCTGCCCAACTAATCCCACCACCTGGTTCATCAGCTATGTAGAGCTCTTTGTAAAACTAGCAATTTGAGATTTATTATTACAGAACATCGTTAACGACTCAAACTAACTCGCCTACTCTTTCGACAGGCTAAACACTGCTTAATCTCCTATCTTGGCTAGAGCCCTCGTATTCTTTTCGTCATAAAGTAGAGATTACGACAACTTAAGTCCTGCCTGCTTACAACTTACTAACTTCATCAGTTTATTAAATTGGTTTTGGCCTATAGGCTCAAGCGGACTCTTCAAACCCAACAGCAATATCTAAGTCAGAAACTAATTCTTCAAAAACGATCCTCTGAGAAAGTCCAGCATCTTTTCATAAGGAATAGGTGACCCAGTCGGAGACAGTTTCGTAAATAGCTTAGTGTATTACTGGCTTTCTGTTGGAGCTAGAGCAGGTTGCTTATCGCTTTTCTGTTTAGTGTCTTCAAAAATAAAATTGAAGTTCATTTTGGATATAATAATATAATTACTCCCCATATATCACTACCATCTCGAAGTCGCCCTCGATCTCGGACTCAAGAAACTTGATATGGTAGTTTATTCTAGCTTCGGTTTGGAAGTATTGCGTCGATTGTTCGATTTACTGAATAGATCAGGCTTAAATTTGAACTGGCTGAGTGTACTATTAGGAGAGTTAGGTTTGTATGTTAATCCAGACCTCTAGAATTCAGTGAGTCTAGGAGATAAAATGAGGTTTTGCCCAGGGAAGAAGAAGTATGAGTTAGTATCGATTTATTGAAGAGGCTATGGGATTCTGGGTTCTTTTTTAAATGTCTACACCTCAACATGGCAGTCATTTTCGGCTTCCGGGTCCATTCTCTCAGCAGCTTTTAGGCTTTTCAATGTATTAAGCTACCGCCTAAGATTTTAAATTTACTTCGTGTACTATTTCTTTATCTTCTGTCCATATATCTCCCTCTACAGATACGCCTACTTCCTCAAAGTTGACTCCTGTTATAGAAGTGCCATCTCTAACTCTTGTCTAAACTCTTCTCTCAAAATGGTTCGCAATTTAGCCTATTTAATCCTCCACTGATTCTCATACTAGCTTCTCAAGTCCCTCTAAACGTCTGCTATTTATTTCTACAGTCTCCTCCTTTATCCAGCGACAAGTTCAAATTATCGGTATGGACGAGTATAGTTAGGTATTTGAGATGTAGTAGGGTTTGCCTAAGTAAATGCTTCAGCCATCATTAAGTTTACTTTTGTTTTGTTTTTCTCCCCACTCCAAAAGTTATTAAGTTCTTCCTGGAAGAAGCCGACTCGGGGGCTGTGCTAAATCATCAATATAACGATAAATTTATCAAGCATGGACTTTAATTATAAGCCCACCCACAAAAAGACCTTCTTCACTGACATCCAGAACCACTAATTCGACTAGGTTAAGGCTGCAAACAAATAGTTAGGCCAATATGTAGATAACATGCAGAAGAAACTAGGCTATGCGAAGTGGAAGCAATAACTAGTCCTCATGTACAACTATTAGCCGCTAGCCTCCATAATAAAGAAGACAGAAGATGTCAAGAAGCAGTACATAAAGAAGATATACGAGGAGAATGAAATGAATAAGAAGCTGTACAATACCTAGAAGATCAATGCATAACTGCTTTCTTTCAAATAGTTTAGCCAAAAGCTAGAGGGGAAGCTATAAGATCTCAAAACCCATATCGATTAATGGAACATGAAGAAATAAATTCTCAAGGCCTAGCTGCAGCAGAAAAAAGTTACTTTAAAAGCCATCCTCGATAGCAACTACAAAATCAACTCTGATATTCTCAGAAGTAAAGGAGTCCACTCCAAAGCAGATATCATATCTTCTCTGAACACTATCAGATAAAAAACTAACAGCCTCAAACTACTCCCTAAGACATCTAGGTCGATGGGAGTGATAATACCTGATAGACCACCCGCACGAAGCACATTAAATAGCTTAACTTCCAGAAAACAAACTGTTCCACTCGGTATGAATCGTCTTCTGTTCGAATAGTGCCTGGATATCCTAGTAAAATAAATTAAATCTATGAACAGCAGTGAGGACATCCAACAGGGTATTTATTTGGATTTAGTGTCAAAATATAAGAAAAAGGTTAAGAGGTCTGTATAATTTAAGAAACCAGGCAATAGTGGTAGTCTGATCTACGATATTCTTATGAAGACATATAACGATAAGATCAAAAAGGACTCATAATTCGACTTTGTGATAGAGTGGGATACATTTAGGAAGTTCAACTGGAGACAGATATTGGGAGTACTCCTCATGCGGCAGGGAAGCTACGAATCATTTAAAAGTCTAGCAAAACATTGGGATTGAATGATTTTTCATTATTACAAAATGTTCCTACCATAACCATCGATCACTTTTTAGAGAGTCATGGCATTTTAATCAGTAAGTCAGTTAATTTAATTAATTAATATGTCACATATTCAACAAAACTTGAATTGCTAATGGTCCTTCTGGGTCAACTACAATGCCGGCGAAAAGCCATCCCATGAGGAGTTCAAAAAACACCTCGTCAAGCAACTCTCATTCTCCACTTTGAATGAACTGGCCTACTTCTGGCAGCAGACTAGCTTCAAAGATTTTGACACCTACTTCACGGATGTCGTCAACTTAAACATAAAAACGTAATGCCCTATCCTATGTAGGTTCTAGACTGGAGAGGAGGGTAAGTTCAAACGAATCGACGCTGTTAACTACTTCAGAGATCCCATTTAGCCCACTTGGGAATACGGAAGAAATGGTCATGGAGGCCAATTCTTTATGTACATCAACAGGCCTTAAGCCAACAGCGTTTGCGAATACATCCTATTTACCATACTTGGAGATTACCTCAAACTCTCCTAGCATGTACAACATTCCTGATGTAGGTTCTTGGAGTGAGGTTTGTCGACAGGTCTAACGTTGTTAAGGGAACGAGTCAAGTGAGAGTGTAGATCTGGGTAGACTTCTGTCAACTGAGCAAGGACCTGGTGTTAGATTTTAACAAGGAGTTTTTAGAAGCTATGAGAAAGATAGGATGGGCCCCTCTTGGTAGCCTGTAGTTCAGAAACAGTAAATGAGAATGATTACTAAACTTTATTTTGTTCTATCTTTTCGTACACTAGCAGTAGAACCTTCACAGGCTCCAAGTTATTTTTAAACTTCGTCTGACCCTTTTAAATCTGAATAAACCCGACCAAAAATTTAATTGTTGCCTAACATAACATACTCTCTGATTTTATTACTATTTACTTCCTAATGTTGCCTTTGGTTTTCAAAATTATGGATGTAATATGACTTTTAGTAATAGTTTGGTAATAGGGGAGCAAGAGAGGAGAATTAATAAAAAATTAATAATTAATGGCTTCCTTATAGAAGAACTCAATAAAATCTTCCACCGCCCAGATCCAAGCACAAGAAAACGAACTATCCGATAGCTGGTTGTGGACATAAATCAAGATATCCAACAAAAACATCTCCCGTCGTAGCTACCACACTGCTATCGTTTATTCTAACAAGTACATCCCACCCATATTTAGCTATTATGTCTATGGAGGCTATGACATCAATACTGGCATTATGGATGACTTCTACAAACTCAACCTTCTCCAGTCCTCTGCAGAATGGTAGTGCCTCACTGTGCCCGATACATCTGCGAAGGAATATCCTGGGAAGAGATATGCACATTCTGCAGTGGCTTACAAAGACAAAATGATTATATTCGGTGGGAAAACCTGCAGCTTGAAGAACACCAACTCAGTCCACAGCTACAACTTTACAACTGAGGAATGGGAGGTCATCAGAACAAACGGATCTATTCCGTAAATTGACTCGCATTCTGCATGTTTATATAAAGGTACCCCTGTTCCTATTTCAGACTAAATGCTCGTTTTCGGAGGTTTCTTCGGATAAAAAATAGGTAAATACTCTAATTGCCTCTATTCTCTTGATCTTCTAAACCATACTTGGACTCTCATTGACTGTGGGAAAATAGCTCCGCCTCCTCGAGCTAACACCAGTTGTGCAGTTATTGGAGACTAAATGTTTATGTTCGGGGGTAGTGACCTTAACTCAAAATATAATGATCTGTGGAGCATTAATCTAACTAATAAACTGTGGACCAAAGTCAAATCTAGTCAATCCCCAGACGAAACACCAGAGAGCCGTTATGGGCATACACTAACAAGCTGGCAGGGAAAGCTAATTCTATTTGGAGGGATCCATGATATTACCCACTAAAAGAACGATATTGGTATTTATTCAGAGGGTAAATGGAGAATAATCCAAACTAAACAACTTTCAGTTGAGATTACCTGCGAATAGAACGAAGTAATTGTATCCCAGCACAAAAAAGTGGAGGATCTGTCAAAAGATAATTTTAAAAGTAAAAGGTACAGACAACTAAAGTAAACTAACTATCTCAACCATTCCCAGGGTTATAACCATACTGAAAAAGAGGCTAGGTCAAAACAAGATATCAGAAAACATAACTTACTCTCAGAATTCTAACTTACTGCTGAGGAAAGAGAGAAATTTAGAAACCACTCCCCCACCCTTGAATCTCTTAAAAACTCTATCATGGCACTCAGTGGCAGCAGTAGCAATGCATTCAAAAAGCATAACATTCATGATTCCCAACTAAATAATCTAAGAAAAGCCAACCAAAAGAAGAAGCCTTGCGCTAGAGATGGTCATTCAGCATGCATATTTTCAAACTACCTAGCCATATTTGGAGGAGATCGACACATGATGGGCTTCAACGATATGTTCCTCCTTGATTTGTCTAAAATTACATGAAAATCAAATAAAAGGTTATTGATACTGAGGACGAAGCCACCAAGCTCAACCGTTAATATAAACAACTCTTAGAAGCTCATAAACTCAACGTTAGCCAGTTACATGAACTTTAGAGCCTGATCCAGGAACAGCGAACTTAAAATCTAACAAGAAGGAAAATGGTATAAAGCACTAAGAACGATCTGTGTGAGGAGTTCGTTCTGCTGTATAATCAGAAGGAGTTGGTTGCATATGCAGATAAAATTAAGCATACTGTCAAAGCCCCTACCCCCATAAATTAGGAAGATTTGGAAAGAGTAGTCGATGCTGAAAGAAGGAAGATATAGTTGGAGTGGGGCAAACGCTAGTAGGAGTACTTGATTAAGCAAATGAAGTAGCTGAAGTAGTCATCAAATACTCTAGTTGCTGCAGTAAACTTAAAGGAGTATTTAAATAAAGTGCGATAGATGAGAGCAGAATACGACAGGAGGGCATAAAATTTAAAAAACAACTACGCTTAGCAATCCAACGCAGAAATTTAATATCGGAGACTGTTTGAATGACGAAATTCACTATTTTTGTCACAGTTGAGGATTACAAAGTTATGGATATATTGCGTTTTTTAAGATATTTTATTTGAAGAATGAAAGTGGAGATCGCTGATGACCCATCCATATGCGAGAATATCCTTCCGGAGCTCAGAAAGAATTTCCTCACCGGAGGAACTCGAGACATCGCCTTTAGAAAGGCTCAAATCTAAGCACTAATCAGAGGCCACAATGAAATGCAGAAATAATTTGACTAAGCACTGAGCAGAGATCTCGGTTATAGTCCTTTCCTCTCGTTTTTCCTTTCTCACAATATTACCAACACCGAAATGAAGCACACACTTGACCATTTTCAATCCTGGGTGAAACCCACCAACATCGATCTCCCTATTGTAGTTGGTATGGGCAAATGCTATGTTCAACCTGAACCATTAGGAGTGGCTTTGGTCCTTTCAGCATGGAACTATCCCATTTATCTGGCTTTACCCTTTACGGTTGTGGCCATAGCTGCTGGAAACTGTGTTGTTATGAAACCTAGTTAAATGGCTCCCCACACCTCCAAAGTACTCAAACAACTCTACGATAAATACCTTGACTCCAGATTTTATCGTTGTGTAGAAGGAAAAGTGGAAGTAGCTCGAGCTCTTACCAACATGAAATTCGACTTAATTTTGTTTACAGGCTCAACAACTATCGGTAAACAAGTGGCCCAGGCAGCAGCCAAAAATCTTATTCCATGTATTCTTGAACTCGGAGGCAAGTGCCCTGTAATAGTTGACTCTGAGGTTAACTTATCTGGAGCAGCTAAGAGAATAGTGATGGGTCGGTATTTGAACTCAGGACAGACTTGCATCGCAGCAGATCACATCTATGTTCACAACAGTATTAAGAAACAATTCGTTAAGTAGATTTTGGAGAAAATTACATAACTGTATGGAGATAACATCAGTAGTAACGGGGATATGGGAAAGATCATATCGAGTACCCATATAAAAAGGCTTTAAGGACTTGTCAGTTAGGACCACGGCGGCAAAGTTGTTATGGGTGGTAAGGCATTCCCCGAAAACCAATTCTTCCAACCTACTGTAGTCGAAGATCCTAGAGAGGAATCTCAGATGATGAAAGAGGAAATCTTTGGACCTATTTTGCCGATATTGGGCTATGACGACCTTAACGAAGTCATCAGAAAAATTAATGATAGACCGAAACCTCTAGTGGTTTATTGTTTCTCCAATAACTTAAAAATCAGATAGAGAATTAAAAATTAGACTAGCTCTGGCGCCTATGTGGTGAATGATGTGGCTGTACAGTTGATGAACAACTAGTTCCCCTTCGGTGGAGTTGGCATGAGTGGCTATGGAAGATATCACGGAAAATGCGGTTTCGACGCCTGTTGCAACCCTAAGAGTGTAATGGAAGCGAAGATCGTTGATTCGTTCCCCAACAACCAAAGATTCCCCCCCTACACTGAATCTAAACAAGTAATTTGAATTAAATGTAGAAAACTCTGAAATTTTTAATGACGAAGGTAGGCGCATTAAGCCCTAACTCTATCCTCAAATTCGTTCTGTTTATTGTCGTTGCTGTGTTCCTGATGTCACAATTTAAGAGATTCATGCGTGGAGAGCCCTTCCAATATTGATTAATGTATTGTCTTAACGGAGACTAAAGGTTTTATTAAATTTACTAATAAAATGAAGTACGCAGGAATGTTCGGAGAAGCCATCCGGTCTAAAGAACCCAGAGTCGACTTCCAGCATCCACGAGTACCGTTCCAAGAAGTGAACGACTACAGGCCCACAACTAAGAGCATCCTTGTCAATAAGCCTAATCCAGGTCACATATATGCCAACGATGACAAAGCTTCGCTTTATGAAAAATACTCCATGCAAAACTATGCTGGGAGAGGACAACCAGAACTGCGGACTTTCCTAAACAGCTAAAACAAATACGCTGGCATGAGCCAAAAATATACTGCGCCTCCATTCGAATACAGGCAAAGCACGGTGGCATTCTAACCCTAAACTTACATCTCTAGACCATCTACAGGAAACAGGGCTTAGCTCTATGGAGAAAACAAGTACAATAGAGTCTATGAATCGAAATACAAACCGACTGCTGACTTAGGAGAAAAAAGGTACGAACCTCGAGAAAGCTTAACTGGCATATCCAGTAAAACACCTAAAAGCTGTTCAGCTAATCGTTCAGTACCATACTACAGGGAAATAGGCAAGGAACAACCCGCTTCAACTATGGAACTGGGTGGTTACGACAGAATCAGACATACACACGAATACAAAGAAGAACAAATGAGAGGAGATAATAGGGCAGATAACATAAGAAATAGAAGCTGTGCGAATAACGGGAGAACATCAGAGCGTATCGACTTAGTGTATGGTTACTAAGGGACTTCAGGAAAGTAACTTCTAAAGAATCTGGATAAAGTCCAGGATAAAATCCGAAGTCTACTTAAACAATGATTGGGTTTTACTTTAATTTCTCCCATACTTATTCTGCAATAATCTTAAAAAACAAAATTGGTATATATTATGTGGCTGAAACTTAGTTGGCATCATTTCTTCTTCTTTTTCTTCTTCTTTCCTAAGCTCTTCGGAAACCACGGGTTAGAAATAAGCCTTTATCCATTTTTATACAAGTTCTCAGTATAACTATAATGTGCTTCCATCGGTATTCTTAAAGAATTAGTTAAGGTCGTTGTTGTTATCGGTACTCCTTTGCTAGAAAGCGCGGCCTTTATCTTGTCCACCATCTACTGAGACTACAAGTTGTAACTTTCTGGGTGGTTTTTGTACAGTATCTGCCCAAAGCTATTACCTAAATAAATACCCTCTTACATTTCTTACGCTAATAACTTGTAAGTGTTGCTTCTCGCAGTGAACTTAATTGCTCATTAGGTAAATCTCTCCTAGAGGTAGATTCAGATGTATGTCGAATATATTTAGAGTAAGTGTCTATCGTTCGGGTCAGCCTCGTCTACCGAATCTCACTCTATATTTGCTTAGCCTTTTATAGGAAGGCCAGTGGGTTATGAGGTTCATTAACGAATGGCTTTAACAATTCCACTATCCTTGCTGGTTTACCTGTCAAAAGTTCAGCATCAGCTGTCTGTGGTTTTCGAGATATTTTAGCTAAAGACTGATATCTCTTAAACTCCTGTTGCTGCTACATATTTACTGCAGGCTTAGACTGTAGAACCTTATTCTCTTCATCTGAGTCATCCAACAACATTTTCTTTCTAGTTTTTTTCTCACTTACATGCTTCCTAATTCTAATTTCGCTTTCTCTAGCAACATCATCTACATTGACTTTGTCAGGGTTTGGTCTGAATGAACAGGTTGTAAATCGATTTCCATCAATAGCTGCCTCCATCTTCCTCGACAGTTGAGCAGTATGCCGAGACTTCTACTTACTCCATTTCTTCATAGTTAAATTCGCCTTTTCATCTTACAGCTTCTGCTCATATTCCTTCTCTTGGGTGATTAGAAATCGCTTGTCATTGGATACTACTGGAGGATCGGCTGTCCTAAGCTGTGTGCGTTGTTGTGGTCTTTTGTGTATGGCGTCTGAAGTGTATGGTTTTCTGTACTGGTCAGCTCTGGGTTCCTACTCCTCCTCCTAAAACAAATCATCTTCTTCCTCTTCTTTTGGAATGAATCCCTCATTGATAGGCTACTGCTCCAGTTGCTGTTCAATTGTTTGTTGTAATCCAGGATCTAGCTATAACTCCTTTTATCCTGAAGCTCCAGGTAATGTTTAAGTAATTGTCTTTTTCTAGGTTGTTTGCTATTGAGGAGCAGACTAGGTACCTGGCGCTAGGCTGTTCCTATTCGTCCGAAAGTCAAAGCTAAATGCTCTGTCTGAAAAGAATGTCTGCTTGGTAGTCAATAGAGTATCTACCTATGTGCTTGGAGTTATCAGCTATTTGCGTTTGAACTATCTGAGTCTTTCCCTCGGAGGTTTGAAGTCAGAATGCTTTGTTCTGTTCATTTAATTGTACATATGGATGTTGTCCGCATTATCCACGTTGAATGGTCGGCTAGTCTTAATTACCTTTAAGATATTAGCCAGATTTCCTATATGCCGGTCATGTTAATTGGATTGCGAATTGTGAAACCATTTCTTAATTGCATCAATCTCTTTTAATATCTCATCTTCACTCTTAAGCAGTCGTAGATTCTTCAATAACACATTAAATACCATTAGCCTCGCAGATAAATTGCTGTACGAATTGTAAGTCATCATAAGATTGTCTATCGGCTGCTCCCCTAGTCTCCACTTCTCTAATCTCTCGTTGAAGCTCACAATACACGACACTAACTCTTTAAACACTGGAAATCGATTATAGCTGCTGCACTCTAGCTTTAATGTTCCGAGCCCGACAAATCGTTGCCGGTCTGCAGTATTAAGTTTGAAGAGGAAGTTCCTGGAGAGGGAGTCTGTGTTAGGAAACCGAAGTGAATTCGATTCGAGAGAGTTGGCTCTCCGATCGTTGAGAGACTACTCCATCTGTTAGGAGGTTTTATTAAAATTATTGATGTAGCTGCTAATTAACTAACTTCGTTAGATGGCAACCTTTAATTAATATCATGATTTGTAGAGCACTAAAATACAGTCTTTCAACTATCCTAAAATTTCATCATAAAAAGGGATCTCCTCTGCTCCTCGACAACTTCAGAACATATCTCTATAACTACATCCCTTCACAACAGGTCAAAGGTTGTAAGTTATTCTTAGTATTGAATGACCTACGCTGGTAAGGAGAGGAAGATCATATCGTTTAGCATCTCAAATGGCTGAACTGTTACGACTAAACGAACACTAAGGTTAGCCTAACAAAGGACAGTTTATAGGAATATAGAAAATATTAGAAGAAACTCGTCAGCAAAGGACACGTTTATCCCTGCTTTTGTACAGAGTCTACATCCAACTAAAAATAACATATGGCAGCAAAAAATAAGGTCTACGATGGGACGTGCCGAAACTTAAGCTTTGAATAAATTAACACGAACATGTCAAAAAAGATGCCCTTCTGTCTGAGATTTAAAGTTTCAGACAACAATAAATTTACAGACTAAATATGGGGAGATTTGGGTAAAGTTTCTGGATCCGACTTCATAATCACATAAGCCGATGGTATGCCCTCAGATCTTTTTGTTAGGATTATAGACATAATCCTTTATAAAGTCACCCACAATATTAGCCAGCTCGGCCCCAAATAAATCATCTACACAAACTTTGTCCTCTAAGCACTTAAAGCAAAATTACCCAAGTCGTTTATCCTTCCCTACATAAAGCACAACTGTGCTTCTGAATTTTTTGATATTGCTAAACTCAAATAACGAAATTTCTGTTCTGGAGCAATAATCAGTACAGCTGCACTTCTGGGATGGCGGCCATTCGGAAGTCTGCTGACGGATTAGCTCAGTAAACAAGACTAAATGTTTAGTCTAGACTAGATAATCCAGTATGTAAGACAGGATTAATATAGTTTGACTTCGACAAGGTGACCAAACAGAATGTGAGCTATTCGAAAAGGATGCTTTAAAGCTTCAACAGTAGATACCTGGCAAAATAAATATCGGTAGGGATGGTAAAACAAACCCTACCTAAATCTAGGGAGCTGAATGTCGAACAACTGTAAAAGCTGCTAAGGTTTTTAAAAAGCTTTAAAATCACTCGCTTTAATGAGTAAGAGTTTGAGTTTGTATTCTCCACTCCTAATTATCTCACCTAAACCAGTACAAACTCATATAAAAAGCTATTCCAAATTGATTAAACCCAATCTTAGTCCAACAAAACATTAGTCAAACAAAGTCCTATCATAATCAACAAGCTCATCTCGATATTTGAATAGGCCTCAGGTAGCTTCGATATTGATGCTATTCTGAAGGAAATTGGGCAACTCTCTATGAATATGAAAGTATAACCATAGCACATCTACAATATACTACGATATGCTATTGTTGGAACTCATAAACCACACAATAAATTCAATACTGTAGCTGCTGCCTCTTTACTGACAACTTAATAAATTGTTAATCGGCTCAAAATATGTAATCGCACGAAAGTTATGGCCGAAAATATGTGATTGATGTAATTTAAAGGTATTTAAATTAATTAGCAAATCATATCAATAGCTAATACAAATGTCTCCCTACGATAGATAGATTTAAAAGACAGAGTTAATTCCTTTTGGGAATATTTTGTGTTGAGATATGATATTTGTTGTTGCCCTGTAGTTTATTTCTGATTACTTTTGTATTTTGAATACTCAGGAATTGGAAGTAAAAATAAAGGCGCTATCTGCTTATAAAACACAAGAAGGGAAAAACTATATGCACCCTAACTTTATTAGGTCAATGGCTACAGTGAGAGGCATCCAAGTAAATGCAGAATTTGCAGAAGCCTTTGAA
>JAOXNN020031358.1:0-37452 GCA_028571205.2 Hydropsyche betteni | reverse complement strand
AGGCCATGGACCAGGCCGCTGGCACCGCAAATATGAGACCGAGAATGGTTGACAATCCGGCGATGATCACCGTGTTCCAGAGATAGGCAAAGTAGTCAGAACGATCCTGCACCTCAACGAAGTTTTCCAGAGTCCAGGGCGAAATGAACAGGGTCTGCGGCAGCGAATAGGCATCGGATTCCGACTTGAAGGCAGCGATTGCCGTCCACAGGATGGGAAAGAACATCAGGATGCCAATGACCCAGGCCACCACGCCCAGAACACGCGAACGTTTTGTGGAGATTTTCATGGTCATGATCTTAGCTCTGCAAGTTCTTGCCAACGAGGCGCACAAGGAAGATCGACACGATGTTGGCGAGGACAACGGCAATCAAACCGCCAGCCGCAGCCGCACCCACGTCAGTTGCGTCGTTCAGTTGTGAGAAGACGAGATAGGTGAGGTTGCCTGCGAAGCCGCCGGTGCTGGTCACCTTGATTTCGGCAAAGGTATTCATGAGGAAGATGGTCTGGATCAGGATCACCACCGTGATGGGGCGGGCGAGATGCGGCAGAATAATGTGCCAGAAATAATCCCAGGACTTCGCGCCATCCATGGCGGCGGCATCTTTCTGCTCAAGGTCAAGCGATTGCAGCGACGTGAGCAGGATCAGCGCCGAGTAGGGCAACCACTGCCAGGCCACAATGATGCCAACGGAAAACAGGGGGATGGTGCCAAACCAGTCAAACGGCTGTGTCACACCAAACCAGCGCTGAATTTCGGCAAACAATCCGAAGACCGGATGCATGATCAGGTTCTTCCATACCATGGAAGATACTGTGGGCATGATGAAGAAGGGAGATATCATCAGCACACGGACGATGCCACGCCCCCAGAATGGCTGGTCCAGCAACAGGGCAAGTGCCACGCCGCCAACCACCGTTGTTACGATTACACCACCGACAAGCAGGAAGGTGTTCATGAGGTTCTTCACGAAGAAGGGATCTTTCATGAAGTAGTAGAAATTGTTGTAGGAGAACCAGCGGACTGCATCAGGGTCCTGCAGATTATAGCGCAGGAAGGCGTAGTAGAAGACCAGCGCCAGTGGGATGAACGCAAAGCCCGACAGGATGCCAACAGATGGCGCCAGGGCCCACTTCGCGACAGATTGTGATTGTCTTGTAGCCATGGATGTAATCCATCCTGTGTTTCATCGTTGCTGCAAAGGCGGAAAACTCACGCACACAAACGGTGCATGACTCTAACCCTGTTCCGCTTTTGCGGCAAAGATGGAAATGAGAAAACTGCACCCTTCCGCCATGGGACGGAAGGGTGCTGCTTTAGGGCTTACTTGATGAGGCTAAAAAGGCGTATTGCTCTGCTGTATAATCAATGGATGTGTTTTTACAGAGATTATGGATTAATAATAGTGATAATTTAAAAAATCTTTAAAATGCAGGAGGCACTATTGAACAAATACTCGCAAGCATTTCCTTCTCTGAAAGCCAAGCTGGAAAGCTTAAAGTAGCCTTACTCAAAAAAGTATTTCGAGGGTTATTTAGACTCTGGAACCAGCTTACCAATCTCATCTTGGAGTTCCTATATGACAAGTAAACAAAGAACAAAATTGACTTCGATTTTTATGACTCATTCGTCAAGGAGTTCGAGAAAAGCTTAGATAACATAAAGCTCCTAAAGATAATCAGGATGTGCCTCCATAATCAACCGAAGGATTTACAACTAGCCTTCCTGCAGTAATTGTAAAAAGCTAGTTGGTTGAGTGAACAGGCTAAGCTTATTGTCAGAGTGATGCAAGGTATAGCCTATTCGGAACTGGATGTTACCAAATGTTTACCAATCATCGATGCCATTCAGAAGCAAATTGAGGGTAAGAAGGACATAGAGCAGTACCTGTACTCTACTTTTTACAAGCTGGCGTTCGTGTACTACAGAAAGAAAGGAAAGCACCGCTAATTCTACAGCAACGCTTTGCAATACCTAGCTTATACGAATGAGAACTAAATGGACGACAAAGAGAAGATCGATCTGAGTTATGAGATGGGGCTAGCTGTTATTTTGTCGAAGGATATTTTTAACTTCTCAGAACTTCTAGAGCAGCCATTACTAAAGTAGCTATTGGAGTCTCCTTATGCGTGGGTTTACAGACTGTTGGAGATTTTCAACCGAGGCGACGTTAACGATTATGCAGCTTTTAGAAGCGGTTTAAAAGAGGTAGTGCATTGAATTACTTAGAAAATATTCCAGGATAACATAAACAAAATTGATGAGAAAGTGCAGGTAGCTGCCTTCCTAGAGCAGGTATTTAATCAGCCTAAGAACGATAGAGTGCTTAGCTTCAGCAAAATAGCTGTAGCTACTGGAGTGTCAGAAGACAAAGTTTAGAGGGTAATTATGCGGGCCATGGCTCTCAACCTTGTTCGTGGAGGAATTGACCAGCTTAAGAAGACAGTTACGACATCTTGGGTGCAGCCGAAAGTGCTTGAGCCAACTAGAATAAAGGTTATGGAGAGCAAATTTGATCAATGGAACAGTGGAATAAAGAACTTGGAGACACTACTTCAAGAGAGGGAGATCGCACAGTAGTAGTAGTGATTGTACGTAGTAGTGAAAATACAATATCATTCACACATTAAGTTAAACGTTGGCATGATTTTGCATTTCCCCTCTACCGAAGGCGTCGGCAATAGCATTTTGAGTTGGTAGTACTAAAGGAATAGTACTTTCGCCTAGTATTTTGAGGACTCGTTAATTTTTGAATCTCTTTGACAGCCACATCACCACTTCATGGCAGACAAAAGTTCCTAAGACATTGCCTGCGACAAAAATATAAGAGAGTAAATCTTTGTATTTGAGGACTGGATAGATGGGCCCAACATCTAGATTAACGGACAAGTACCTAGAGTATACACCATATTAAATAGAAGGTATATTACCAGAGTAGTTACAGTGTACTTCCTTGGTTTTCTATTCCAGAAACACACCAAATTATTCCTCATCTATATCAGCAAGAACAGCAAAGGGAGGAAGTGCGCTCCAATAGCCTGAATAATGTCGACTACTGGCAATGGTTGTCGACTGTTGTGATGATAATAGATAATGAAGGGGAAGAAAACCATCCAGAACACTCCATTAATCATTATCTACACACAAAGGAGTGTGCTGTAGAATACATGAAGAGTTTTCCACAAGTAGGAACGTTTGTAAATACGTAGTTGAGCAGATTAGGTTACACATAGTATGAAGTAAAGTTGAGTAGCTGTGAAACCCCAGTAGGTTAAGTAGGCAAAGTTTCTGGATAGACGCAGAAGTACTTGATTTGAGGGCCGTACAGAAGGAGCAGAGTGAGTACGACAGAGAAGCAAATACACATAATAGATCGGTAGCGGTGGTAGTTGTATGATTTGAGGGTGAGGCCTCTATCGATGAGAGTAAAGTCATATGGTAAGAGTGATTGAGTACGAGCAGTAAGTTTCTACGGCGACTCTGATGCCATAAAGTTTGATTAAAATTATATGGAGGATCTGATAAATAGTTGCAGTCTGATGGTGAATACAATAACTTAATAAGGTTTTGAAATCATATCATAAAAATATTGAAGTGGCCGTTCGTATGAAGGAAATTCCTATGAAGGGTATGTTGGCTGCTATTTAGATTAAAATCGCAGATGCACCGATAAGACTTGCTGCATAATATTTACTTTGCTCACAATAGCACTAGTGGCAATAGGAATAGAAGGCACTCTCAACGGTACATCCCCAATTACAAAGGCAGCTACAACCGACTGACTGTTCCTTATGATCCAGAAGGCAAAGGTTGTGGGTTGTACTATCCTAACCATCCGTTCATATACTTCCCTACCCCTTACAATGAAGTAAGCAGCCAATTAGTAAGTACTTGTGGGTGACAGTGTGCGTATCGGTTTGCCCACGAGGTCTGGAGAGTAGACTAGAATGCAAGACTAATTCAGTAGTGAAGAGTTGCGAGAGGGATTCAATGGTGGTAGATTCGAAGGGTTTTTCAATATACGACACGAATCCTGTAGCTGGGAAGATATGCTCCCCTACTTCAAATTATCTTCACTAAAAGATATCTGCAGCTCTGTATACATAGAATGGACAATCGAGAGTTGCTGATTTGAAGGTTTCTTGGCTAGTTTTAGTTGTTTCCCCAGCAATAGCTTGCCTTGTGAGCATAGTATTCGTGCTTTCTATGCATATTTGCAATACAGACGTATTTTGGCTGCTTAGTTTAACTGCGCTTTCAGCCCTTATAGCACTTGGAGTGTTGCTCATTACGCCCATCGATACGTTCAGACAAGCATATTATTCGTACATTCAGTCTTAGATAGATGGGCTGAAACTGTACTAATTTAGAAGATTAGCGCGGTTACTCTCTTCTCAATAGCTTTTACCATCCTATTCATAGTATGCTGCTACAGAAAGCAGCTGATACTAGGAAGTCAAATATTCAAGGCTGCTGCTGCCTTTGTAAGGAGTGTTCCTCAACTATTTGCTCTGCCCTTCATCCTGATAGTCGCCACTGTTCTATTTACAAGCATGTGCATTTTTGTGGCAGCAGGATTCTACTCACTGAGCAAACCTATCAGTAACCAGAGAATGGCTTTTCCTTTCCACAGATTCTACACCCCTAATGTCATCAAGATACTAATTTCGATATTAGCCTTTTATGGAGTGTGGGGAGTTGTAATGCTAGGTGAACTAAGCAGTTTTGTCGTGGTGGGGTGCGCTTCAAACTGGTATTTTCAATACCAGCAACCTCTGCAAAGTTCCTACTGGCGGTGGTTCAGATTTCATCAGGGAAGTGTTGTGCTGGGTAGCTTCCTTACCTTATTGGTGGGTCCTCTGAAGTTCGTATACTAACTGCTTAAGGTACACACTGTGGTATTTAGCCTTAATCGACTAATTCGAACAATATTGTAAATACATGCATGAAAATGTTCAGTAAGTGCCTTTGCTTTATTTGCACTAAAACTCTATTCTCGAACTACTAGCTCGGTGCCTTCACCTGGATACATCTTCGAGGAGCCACATTCTGCTCTTCTTCTGAGGAAATCATCAACCTGCAGATCAGAAACCCTTCCTCAACTAATATAGTGAGTCTGACCACCACTGTACTCTATTACTTTATTAAGGTGTTTTCGCTACTGGCTCAACTAGCTATTGCAGGAGTAACATGCTCTATAGCTTACACAGTAGTTGAATAATGGAGACCTTATCGAGATGAGGTAGCTGAACCTTGGGTGCCAACACTGTTGATAGGGATAATATCGTATACAATCGGATATTTCTTTTTGTCACCGTACTCTGACGCAGCTCATTCGATTTACCTAACGTATCTGGCGTAGAGCGACTTAGGAAGCGACAGAAACTGTCCGGAAGCTCTGAGGGAATTTTTGTTATAGGCCAAGAAATAAACAAACTTATTTAATTGATTTCGTAACATATCAAAACATTTACCTATCAATTTTGTGTAGCTCTTATTTTAGCTTTCCCAGGAACTTCCGCATTTTCTACTCGTTCTCAAAAGAAAGGTCTTTGTTGCTGGTTACGATAGCCGCCTTTACAAACACCAATCGCACGCTGTCCTCGTCATGATCGCAGAATATCTTAAACAGTTCTTCCAGTTGCCAGATATCGTGCACGTAGTACTCCGAAGCCCTTCTTTACATCACATAAATAAAGCCATCGCTAATGTAGAGTTCTCGTATGCTGTACCCGATGACACTGTCCCAGAGTTTTCGGAAACCAGAAGAGTCTCCAGGGGCCATTTTTACTTCGAAGGTATTAAGTACCACGTTAATGTTAGCATGTTTAGCATACTTTGGAAGCATTTTGAAAAAACCCTTGCCTTTAACAGTGTAAGAGTCTAACATTGGAAGGTTCATTGGTACTTTGCCTGTTACCTTCTTGTCATCGAGTCGGACTTCAACTGTGCCTTTGGTGGAACTTTGAGATAGGCCAGGTTCATCCCCAAGCTCTGAGGGTAGGGAGGGATCTAATATTTATGTTCCTACTGCATTGTTGTAGGGTTTTAACTCAGCCATTTACTGCGACTTCGACATTACTCAGATTATTGTATTATATGACTTAACATCATACCAAAGTACCTTATCTCAAGCAACACTCATTCTAATAATCAATGTATGTATGGAGTGAATATGTTGGAACTACAATATAGTCGATAAATTATTAGATGTATTATAGAATAGAGGATGGGAGATGGTTGAAGCAGTAAGAAAGTAAGAGGATCATAAAAATAGTATGCTGTGGGGATAGTATCAGAAGAGTAGGAGAGGGCAGGAGTACCCGTTATCAAAGTCGTAATAGACTACGAGCTAGGAGCTTTTAGACTAGCTGAATACTTTGGAGATTTTGTCTGTAAACACATAAGTAATGCTGGGTAGTTACAAAGTGATACGTTTATTTGCGCTAGGAGTCACAGTAGAGTTTGATATTTTAGACTCTGCCGTGGTGCTCGATGACATGGTTTTCCACGATCAACATGGGATCAGTTGGTTTGACTATGATAGAGAAATTGCTGAATTGCCAATTGGGTTCCAGTAGCTGCATGAACCTACTAAGGTACCTCGAAGTTAATACGCATACAGCCTTCGGGTATTTATTATGGGACCTTTTTTTTGTTTTGCCGATGTTCCATTTTAGAAAATTAGATATTAAATTATGCATTATCAATTCTACAGTAGACATTCGAATTCATTGATGTTAACAGCCAATAACTAAACCATAGTTTCTCCCTATTATTATAGTGGTATATTCGTGGATTGCTTTTGGCTGCTCTTTGTAATACCACAGCTCTAAAGTTTTTTGCTGGAAGCAGTTAGGATGTGTTTATTTTCCTCAGGCTAAACTTAAACCATTGGGTTGGCCACATACTCCACAACACCTTCAACTTGACTGCCTACTGTAGCTGTTAATATTTGTATGTATTCATTGGAAGCAATTTAAACCTATTGACTGTCTGGAATACTTTCTGGCTAATATCGAATCCAGAAGGTAGGAGTTTGGAATTTGATTAAGGTGTAGTAATAGCGATTGTAGAATATTTTGAACAAATGCTCGTTGAGTTTAGCCACACTCAAGAACAGCTAGTTAATTATCACCTGTTATGACTCCTTGTGCTTTTTCAGTTAACTCTTGAGGTGTTTCATGTAGCATCCCAAGGTAGTATATGATTATCTCATATCGATTGCAAGATTAACCACAAACTACTAGAGAAAAGGATACCAATGTGAGTAGTATCTGCCTATCCTGCACACTGTCTGAGAAAACTGTCCCCCTGAATTTAGTAAATTTATTAGTCCGCAGCAATTCTCAATAATCTTTTCCACAGGTAGCTACTAATATGAGGTACTAGTAGGCTGTTTGACAATATCAAATTTAAAAAGTCGCTTTTTTATATAGAGTAGATATTCAACATTGAATTGCTATAGAGGAGAGTGCCTGTTTGATTTGATACGAGTTGGAAGTTGGCAAGAGAGTAGTAACTCTTGGAGGGACTATGGATGACGACTTCTGGTGAGTAGGAGTCTATGGAGGTATATAAGCCATTTAAGGAACCTTGGATGGGTATTTAGAGTGTTACCAACAGCCATAACAGCACGCATGAACGCTAGCTACTATTATTAAGAGATGATTTTGGTCCAGAACCTACTGGTGAGTTCTCTAAGGTTATTTTTTCTAGTCTTGATGACCTTGGTGAGGTGCTTTTTGAATTTAGATAACATAAATTTCAATTTAGCCGTTAGTCATTATATCTCATAAATAACCTCCTATGCCTTCTACTCCACACTGATCTCCGGTATCACTATCTTCTCTTCCATAGGTGCCTGGTTATTTCTCCACTCATTTAACGTCTTCTACACTTCTACACGCATAAACCCTGTTTTTAGTGTCTACTACTCCGAACTATTATACTTTTTACACTCGTCTTCTTTATCTTTCTACAGCATCCATTCCTCAAGCTTATGGCACAAATAGGGCACTCTGGGATCCTTATACCCAACCTAGTGAATTTACGAGAGCATGATGGTGATTTACTCCAAAGATAGTTTGTGCTTGGGAGGCTATAAATATACAGGTGCGAGGAGTTTACTTTACTGTTGACTATCCCTGACTTTCTACAAGGTGTTGAGGACCGACTGTTGTGCAATCTGTTGGTCAACTGAAAGCTAAACAAGTGCTTTTTTTTTAATCTCGAACTCCTTTTGGTCGTGGGCTGAATGTTTGGTGATGTACCGACAATTTGCTAAAAGTTTTGATAGATTGGAGAGTGAATTTTGAGGGTTAGTACATTTTTCTCGTTCATTTGCCTGGGAGGGAAGGTTATGTTTTAGGCTTTAAGTAGGTTGTAAGTGTCGACTAAGTGCCTGAACTTGTCCTCTTCTCCGACAAAAGCGTCGTACCAGAGCTGAATAAAATACAGTACTTTGGCCTCTATCTTGATCCAATTGTCGAGGTTTCTTGCGAGTTTTTCCAAAAAATTAAACTTTCCTCTTAGCTACTTACCAACACAATTACCCTTCGTAATAGTCTCAGGAGGTTTTCAGCAAACTCACTGGTATTGGCAGCAATATGCAGATTAATGTTGCAGTTTTTCAAAAAGTATTCAAACGCTTCCAGAGAGTAAAGAATCCTCCCGCTACTTTCGTGAAGAAACACCTAGGAGTAAACCTAAATGGTGTCTTGAGCTGCTTGTTCACTAGAGTTGATGTACTCAACGATATCCAGAATAGTCTAAATGTGCAAGCTTTCTGAAACAATCAGATAGCCCAGATAGTTGACGAATCTCCCCTGAACTAATCTGGTTTCGAGTGGGTTTGTAATTGAAATCATCAATAGATTAATAATATAGTAATCGCTTATAGAAGTTAAAGTAATCGATGGAAACTGCAATGCAATGCCTGATAATCTGATCTATTGTAAATAAACCGACCGCTAAAAGATCAGCAGATCAATAAGTTTGAAGCAGAATAGTCTGAACAGAATAAAGCAGCCTTTTTAAAGGCGAATACAAGAATACCTGGAGTTACTAAGAGTGGTAAAACGTGATGAAAACTCATATAAGAAGAAAATGAGTTTATTGAAGGCTTATATTTTAACAGGCGACAAGTAAAAATAAAATTATTCAGTCATGTAATCAAACAGTCTGCAGATTATTTGGGTTACTGCATACAGACTTTGGATTTAAAGGTGCTTGACAAAATACTCGATGTATTTTTATAAATATGTAGTTTGCAGACTGGATGTGGCTGACAGGAGATCCTCAATGCATCTTCTAAATAAGGACCAAGTTCGTGCCCAAGATCATCTAATTAGTGTTTTCAAGCGAACAATCAGTTAGGGCAAGATGTATTGTAAGTCTGTAAAGGATGAGAAACTTCGCATGTAAAATAAATAGCCAGGGTATAAAGACGAATACACAAATATTTTAGCTGGCTCAGTCGATACTTCGGGATTTTTCAGTGGCTTCTTCAATGCTAACATGCGAATAGATTGTATCGGCTAAAACCTAAATGTGGAAGGACTGCTCCCCATAATAAATTATGTTCATAAATACATTTAAGACTAAGTTTAGACGTTAAACATCGTCAATTACCTTAGCCAATCTACCAAGCCAAACTCAAACACACACCCTCAACATTAAAACTCAGTCGCGCTGTACATAGGAGGGATAAAGTTTCAATCGGAGGCCAGGATCGAAGATAATTCTCCCAGAGGTATCCGCATAATATTAGCAATCTCGAGAAGTCAATATATAGAACATCCCACTCGCAGTAAGCGTTCAACCAAGCAATCACTAAACTTTCGTTCAAATGTTGTCTAAGCATAGTGTTCCATCTGTTGTAAATGAAAAATCTGAAATTAATGAGAAGAGTTGTGTAAGAGAAAACCAGCAGCTAGGAATGATTAATATTCACAGTAGCTTAGGAAACCAATCTTATTTATCCAGACCGTACCTCCAATAAAATAATGTGAATTTCTAGATTCTGAGTTTGGAGAGTAGTTCGCCCCATTTTAGTAAAAGCAGTAGCTCTAATAAAATATAAAATACTCAGAAGCATTCTGTGGTTCATAGCAATAAAGCATGCTCAATAAGCCGTGTATCCAACCAAGTTGAGCGGTTTGTAGAATCTGGAATTAACTCACCAACTTTCATTAAAAACCACACTACCTTTGAGGATAGTTTCAATATGTAGATCGAAGGAGCGAGTTCTGGGTTGAGCAGTCAAGCATGGGAGCAGGACAGAATGTATGTGCTTGAGAATAGCCTAACCAAGCCTTAGTTCGCGTTTAGGAGGACAGTAGGCTCCACAAAGGATAATTCTGCCTATGCCCAACATTATTTTGCCCCTCAACCAAACTCCTAGTCCTATTCTGAATCAATAAAGCTGTTGGGATAGACCGTATCTTTGAAAAAGTAAGTCTATCTAAACAATCAGTCTACTCATAGATAAACTACTAAAGCATAGTAACTTATCAAACAGCCAAGTCATAAGATTTAAATTTTCGAAGATAGTTTGGCATGATAATTTATGTAAGACTTTTAATTAAAGCATCTTATAAATTTATTGGAGAATTAAACTTAATCATGATTTGGCGTGACCGGTCTTCTGAAGATGTTGAAAGTGCTTGTTGAAATCCTTAAAAATCTCCTTGCATTCGACACATTGATGTTTAACTACTCGCTCTTTCTTCTCTTCCACCTTGGGCTTTGGTATCAGAGCTTGCCTTTATCTTTCACGCTGTTCCTATGTCTTCTATGCTTACGCTCTTCTCCTATTCTATTCTATTTCCTTCATTCTATCCTACTCCTATTTTTGCCGCCTCTTCTTATCCTCCTCTACTTTTTTCTTTCTCAGCTATTTTTTATATTCTGCCTACTGTCTTAGATGCTCATCCACCTTTTCTTTTCTAGGGTCCTTCTTTTTAACTATTGAGATGAGCTACTTAATCGTTACAATATATTTCTTTCTCTCCTTCGCCCTTTCCTTTTTGTTTTATTTCTGCATCTGTCTTCGGACATCTCTGTTTTATGCTTCTTTCAGGTTGTATTCGTCCGCCCAAGCGAATGTTTTAAAAGACTAAAAAGAGTCCCAATCTGAATAGAACTTGATAACATCCTATGCGCTGGAGTTGGAATCACCAAAGCCCATATATTTTTTGTACTATCCTTGGGCTTATTCCTCTAAGTCCTTGTTGGCAGAGTTAAATTCAAAAGCTTTTCGTTCTTCTTACTTGATGAGTTCGAACATTTTTCTGTAAACTGCATAGAATCCTTAGGCGTCATCACCAAAGCCTTTGAAACAGTCTTACTTAAAGTAAGGTTTGAAATTGAAGCCAAAAGTGTGCATTTAAAACTCTTCAGCAGTTAGATCATGTTTGTTGAAAAGAACAACCTACCTGTTGTTGTCGTACCATGTTCTTTCGTTGACGTCAGATAGTATCTTCCAAGCTTCCTGTATTTCTACGAATCTTTATTTCGCATCTTCTTCCTGGCATTTGTCGGGGTGGTATTTGAGTGCTAATTTTTTGTATTGGGTCTTTAACTAGGTGGCTGTTGCGTCTCTGGGTGCCTAGAGCACTTAGTAGTAGCACCTTTTGTGCTGCTTTTTCTTGAGGGTTTCAGGGATTTTGGTTTATTCCTCCATTTTCGATTGTTGATAAATTAATTCAAACACTAATAATGTACGAGACTATTTATAAGAGAGTTCGAAAGTTTGATAAGATAATTGATAATGATAACTGCAAATAGCAGTTTACAAAGGCTTTAATATGTAATAGAGTTTAGACCAACAAACTACACCAATAAGCATGTTTAGGAAGGGAAGAATAAGTGATTTAGATCACACATAGCTATCTTTGCGTAGAAGTTTGCGTAGCATAAATATCTGAGCAGCTGTTGTAATGGTGACCAGGAGCATTTAGATAATGTGGTAGAATAGATAGTTTTTGGTATGTTTGAGAACTGCTTATGAGATCTGCTAATTGATGAGAGAGTTATACTCAACAACCGTCAAGTAGGCCTACATAATTTGAATATTACTGACAGTTTTGCATGAATAGATTTGGACTTCTACTCAAACTTGTTGATATTATGCGATTAGATAGCTTTGTGAGTTTTACCTGAGCTCATAAAGTTCTGGAGGTTGATAGAGAGAAGTTTGTCAGCCCCAGCCTTTTTGAATCTGAGTAAATACTCGACCCCTTTTTTAGCTGTGAAGCTAAATCCATGAGCATGATAAAAGGTAGAGGTTAGGATTAGATGAGTGTTTGATTCATACACCAGAATAGCAGTTTACTAACCAATTCTATAGCCACTTTATATGTATACATTATCGGTCTTCCAGTAGACAGCTATGGTCCCTTTGATTTATTGTTAGATTTCACTGTGAATGATGAAGTCTTCAGTGGATTAGCCCTTTACAACAAAGGTATAAGTTTAGATATGCTAGTAGTTGAGGTTAATCTGATCTCTTTTGTTGTTTTCTTCATAAATTATACGTGACTATTCTGACTGTGAGGTTTCTGCTTTTAATCAGGGTATACATTAGGTAGGATCCTGCTGGTATGAACAGAATATGAGTAAAGCTAACAGAAGCCATCCACCAATACGCTGATCTATTCTCATATAATATTAAAAATAACACATCAACATTATTCATTCCAACATTGAGGTAAAAAGTCAAGATTTATACTCTATTTCAAGTATTAAGCTTCAATAAATATCGTCGTAAGAACAGTATGTATGAATAAATTGATCAATTCCATCATATGGACCCATGACTAGGCATGAATGTTGGAGACATACCGTTAAAGTAGGTTGGAGACTGCATAATTATGGGTGAAAAAGGTTGCATTGATTGTATTCCTTGCATCGATGGGTAAGCCTGCATTGACGGGTAGGCTTGCATCTGGGGAACCTGAGGTACCTGATACATCGAGGGCGATACGAACTGAGGGTATATTGTTGGTAGTACTGGCTTCGAAGCAGAATTTACCTCAGTCTTCTTCTATTTTTCATTCTTATTCTTCTGATTTCTTGTCTCTACCCCTCCAGATACACTTCTTGAGCCTCGATCCGTTAAACCCTGAGAGCCAGACACTGATGCGTAAGACATTTGAGGGTACGGTACTCCCAACCCCTGTGGAAATTGTAACATCTGGCTTCCTATTTGATGCATTCCAGTCATCGATTGGCTAAACATTCGAGGACCCGAACCTTGCATCATTATCTGTTGAGTTGGCATTACTCTTGCCTGTGCCTGGCTCGTTTTTGGGTCAGCGACCATGACATAGGAAACTGGATGTTGCCCTAGGACTGATGAAAGAGGATTTACTGGACTAAGGGAAGACATCTGATTAAGTTGAGCCATGTGCTGTATCTGTGGGATTTGCTGTACAGGAAATGCAGTTGGCTGTTGATAGATTGAGGGTTGTTGGACTACCCCTGGAGTTCCAGAAACAGAGTAAACTGGGATCCATTGTTGAGGTGGTTTTTGAGGAGCCCTGGAAGCATTCTGATTGTTTTGAATGAATTTTTATTCTAACTTCTTTTATTTCTTTTGCTGCAGTCTATCATATACCTTGTTTTGCTAAGTCAATTTATTCTGTAACGGCTTGGTTTTTCTTAAGAGAGAATCTTCCTCTAATTTGTTTATTCGGCTGGGCTTGTAGGGTTTTTTGAGCTTCATTCGTCTTGAGCTTAGTTACTGAACACTTGGGGATTTTTCATCACTCTTTTTATCTGGTGTAGATTTTAGCTTTGAGATGCTTTCTGAATCCTACAACTCTAGTTCTTTGTACAAACTGTGCGAATCTTCTTCTTATCCACTGGAATTAGGTTATTGCTCGTCTTCGCTGACTTTCGTTATTTTTTTGTAATACTTGACATACATTTGTTTTATGTCCTTGCCAATGTGTTGGTACAGATTTGAGTCGAACTGAACAATATCTCCTACTAATACGCTCATTTTATTGGTAAAGTCTCTGTTGATTAAGAATTTAAACTCTTCAGGCAAGCAGTTTACCTTTAAAATTATCCTGCTCTAAGGATTTAGGTAGTTAGATACTAAAACTTACTCTTCAGACTCGGAGTTATCAAATTCCCCGAAAATGACTTAACAAATTTTTTAAGGAGTTTCCTATGGAACAAGGTCTTTTCTGACATAGATGTCTACTATGTCAGGATACTTATATGCAAGGTAAAGAAGGTTCCTGTTTTTGGAGTTCTTTTTGAGCATGTAGGCAATAAATTGGCTGATAGTATCTTCTGATCTCCGAATTGATCTTTGAAACACATCTGGATCGAATACTTCGAAGTATTGTTTAAATTGAGGATACTTTTCTACCTGAATGAGATTCCCATTCTCGGTATAAATTTTAAAATTTTAAGACACGAACCCACCGATAAGCTTTTTCTTATTTCTTTATGACTCCACTAAATAGGCAACAATAAGAAGACATCTTTCCTAGCCTTCCTCATGACAATTCACCTTTATTCCTTTGAATTAACATATTCCATTTGTAATTCTTTTTTGAGTGCATCCTTTTGTCCCATCCTGAACAATATTAAAGACATTTTCTTCTTCAGTCCGCTCTACTAAATAAACCACTAGAATAAGTTTTTAGGCTTATTGGTCGGGCAATCTATGATAAATTTACAATTACTTTGTTAACAACTGAAGTGTTATCGGGGGAATTCCAAACTTAGTCTTCCATATAAAACTGCTGTTAGCGTCCTAGAACAATCGACCTCCCATTTTTAAAGTCAGTTGTATTTCGTTTTCCGCGGTTATAAGTTACGGAGCTACATTATCTTTGGGGAAAGATTTTGGTTCATTAGACTACCTATGACTGTCTGGTGAGTGTTCTTCGCAAGTCTTTGAAGAATAGGGGTAAGGTTTGGCTGACTCCATTTGATCGCTAATCTGATCAGATTTGACGCAGAGCTGCTTGATCTAAGCACTTTCCTTTTAAAATAGATGGGTCTTAGAGTGCAATCTGAGCGGTTTGGCTGAATTAAGTTTTTTCCAAAAGTTAACTGAGTTCAACATGTTATGAACCACAAAAAGCATTATAACTCAGTTCGAATTGAGAGGTTTTCAGGAAATTAATCTAAGCTAATCAAATTAAAGCATCAGAAACCTACCTTTCGGGTTGGTGAGCTTAGATGTTAAACAAGGCCAACCAAATTTGATTCAAATTTTATAAGTCCAATGAATCAAAATAGCACTATCCAAATTGAGTCATAATAGAGTTAGTTTTTTGGATTTAGGATCTGACCTGAGCGATGAGCCAGTTGAAAAATATCAGTATCGTTTTGTGCTCTGATCAAACTCAAAGATGCTTATTGATAGAAGGTTCAAATTTCTGCGATATTGAAGTGTCAACCCAAATGAGAAGAGTAAGCTTGCTGTTTAGGCAGTTTATTGAGAAACTCAGAGCTAAATGAGCGGTAAAGGGAAGTTCCTTTTAAAATAATGGAGTATTGTAAATGCTAAAATGTTATGCTTGTTTAAATCAGCAGAAAGCTTGAGGACCGTATATAATTGCAAGGATCTACCAAATTCTGCATATTTTTCAAATCGTAGCAGTTATCTTTTTCCTGTAAAAACAACAAATTCAAATCGACTCGGGATACTGCACAGACTGTAGAGCTCGAATAGCTGATTGCTTTGGACCCAATAAGTCGTATGGTGAAAATTAAAACTTTTTCTACAAAATACTCAGGAAACCCCAAATCTTAATTTCGAATTCAACACTTACCTGTCGGAATCGACTCAAAAAGTACAGAGAAACAGTATTGAAGGTGGATTTCACTTATTAAAATTTCACTTACAAATACTGAAAAAGACATAACCATAAAAAAGAAAAGCGCTTGACAAGGTTAGGGAGTTATGTAGGTTCGGTTGGACTGATTAGTACTTAGGTTTGAATGAAAATCGGACGTTGAGGTCTAATTACAAGTACAGATTAAAGGACGTATTATTGAATTAATCTGTAAATAATGTGCTAAAAAATAATAGTGCTTAATAAAAGTGTAAAAGGGCTATAGAAGCATTGATTTACATGGTCCGTACATGAAAATAAATATTGTAATCACTCTTTTGGTTTACGCTAAAATTATGCTCAGCAGCTAGCGTACGCTCTAAACCAACCCTTCCTAATTTTTTTTATTTTTTTCCAGCACTCTATTGACCGAATTCTGCGAACTCAATGATTTTGATTAAATATTTTTTCCTACTTTAAACTCACACATCGGCTTTGGCTTATCTATGTAGTCATCTCAGACGTCTGATTCACAAACTACAGAATATTTTAGGTTTTAATATTAAATTGATCGTTATCTATCGATTTTAATTAACTTAACATTCTTGAAGTAAGGCGCCAATCAAATAGCCCTATTTTTACTGTTCTTCTTGAATATACATAGGCAAGAAACAGAGAAAGACGAAAGTTAGATAGTGCATATTTTATCGACTGTAATATTTAGTTCATAAAATAGTCGATAATCATTGAATTAATTTTAAATGGAGCATTGTTTGATAAATAGTGTTTAGGAAGATGAGGGGAATAAGGTTGTGGAGATATTATATGATTATTGAATCAATAAATATAAATAATAGTATGCACTTAGATTAGGTTCAGTTCACAAACCTTATTCCTGTGAGTTTTTCCCTATTAGAAGAGAAACTGTCTCATAACTTCAAAATCATAGTAGAAGCTATAAAATCACATGAGGCTATTAGAGACAAGCATGACTCGTTGGCAGCATAAAACTACCATCTAAAGTAATCTGTCAAGTAGCTCAATCTGAAGGTGGAGGGGCTGCATTCTAAGGTCATGTAGGATGTAGGCAAGCAGGTGGAAGCAGTTGGTTTTCAGGCCCAGTCGATTAAGATTGAGTTTGAGACAATGAAACCGCACATAGAGAGAATGAAGTACAACACTTAGAGGATGGACCACATCGAAAAACAGTTCAGACTAATCAGTAGCACAGTTAAGGAGTTCGATCTAATTCGCAGATAGTTTACGGGTATTTAGTCCAGAAATCAACTCATCATCGATAACTACCGAGACGAGGGAACTCGTAAAATATCTCGGCTGCAGGAGTCATTCAATGGGCTTGATGAGTAGAATAAGAAACTGATGTAAGAGTTAGTGACCATGAAAAAGAAGGTGGAGTCTATCGATATGTCAGTGCTTTTAGCTCCAAAGGCAAGAGCCCAACCAACTGAGCAGGTCCATGCTTCTCAGCAGCAAAGTTAGGGAAACAGGAGTATTGAGGAGCTATTTAAGCAAAAGGTGCTCTAAAAGATAAATGCAATAAACTCAAAACTTAATGACTTTGCATTTGAAAGTTAGACTAACGACTTAAGAGAGCAACTTAAGGTACAGAAGAAGGTGTTAGACAATAAAATGGATATGGATCAGTACGAGAGAATGTTAGACTTTATGACGAACGAAATTAATAACGCTATCAGCTCTAAATAACTTATCTTCACTGAAAGATCCAATAAAAGTGGGCCCGTATTAGCTTAGCCTTCAAATGCATAGCTAAAAGCAATAGAGAGCTCACAACCTCCTGGTGAAACCCAGAATAAGAGTTAAAAGTCTAGGGTGTAACAGAGGGTGGAGAGACCAACGACAACTGACAAAGAATCGTAGGCTGAACTAGATGAGAAGGTGAGTAATAAGAAGTCTGCAGGAAAGAAAATAAATTTGTTAACTAAGAGCAACAATCGATTGCAAGTTGAAGAAGTAAAACTCCTACAGTCAGTGCATTCGAGAATCCAGTACCTAGAGAGCTAGGTGTAAAACATAAGAGGGCAGAATATTGAGCTTCTAAAATCCCAAGAACTTCTAAAGAACCAGTATACTGTGGCCACCCAAATACAATCTTCTGCTTAGAAAACTCAAGAGCTACTCCCTGTCAAAAAGGCTCAGCACACCCGCAGAGACAGCGGATAGCTGATGTTACCGACGATTACCAATAAATAGAGAAAGCGAAAGGAACTAAACTAATCGGTAGATTATGATACTTCCAGAAGAAAACCTAGCAAGTCCAACTTGTACATAGGGGTAGAACTTAGTTCACTTGAGGCTGAGGAGAACAAGGTAGAGACAAAGCTACACGAGCTCGAGAAGAAGATTTCAGAGGTTAAGAACTAAAGCCATTTTTATTTCAAGTAACTATAGAGATCACTTAATTTCAAATAAACGAAGGAAGAGGGCAGGAAAAGGAATAACGAGGTGTTATAAAAAGTCGAGTAGTTGAAGCAGTTGCTAAACAAAAAGATAGACGCAGATGCAGTCAAAAAGAATCTCCTGTTCCTGGAAAACAAAGTAAACCAGGTGATAGCCATAATGATCGCCAACTAGGGGTAGGCAGAAGCCACGATGGCTCGTCGAGGATGGGCCTGCCTTAGCTGTGATAAGATGATGGAGAAGTACGATGCTAAGCAGGGTTAGCATAAGGCTTGGAACCATATTCAAGGGAGACAGTCTCCACCCCGAGCCAGTGGGTTCGCTAATCTGCAAAGAAATCAATAGAGGTACAAAAATATATATTTGAGCAAGGATGACTCGATCGAAAAGTGATCAAATTTATGGATTCGCACTCGTTATTTCGACTATCAACAGCATTTCGAAGATGTTAAAATGTAATCAAAAATAAATGTTTTGAAATTCCGACACAAATAGTGTTGTACAATTGAGTATTTACAATTTAGGAGGGTTCAGTAACTAAGTCGGGATACGATAGGAGAATAAGTAGTAGTTTTTGATGAGGAGTTGAGTGTTACTATGAATGGGTAGTGGATAATTTAACATGATTATATTGTTCGTATGTTGGATAAGGCTGGGTTTAAATAGGAGCAGAAGTTTACGTTCAGCCTAAGCGTAATTAGATTGTAAGTCAGGATCTGAAGATAATGGAAAGGCTAGGAAGAGGAGCCACTTCTTATGTGTTTAAAGTGGAGGTGACTAGAAACATGAAGAGTTCTGGTTATTCTCCCGGAATTTACGTACGATGTTAAGTAACGGAGGCTATGAAAGTCATCGATAAGAACTCAAAAGAATACTTCCAACTTCGATAGAACTTACAAAATGAAATACTGGTACTTGCATATTGAACACATAGATCCATTCAAAATTGGTTCACCCAAATGTAGTTCGTCTACACGGCCATATCGAGGACAAGTAAAACCACTATATTCTGCTTTAAATGTGCAATGATGGGTAGGCTACTCAACTACTCAACCAACCAATCGATGAAAGGGTACTCAGATTGGTCAGCTACCAAATTGCTATAGGCCTTCAATATTTGCACAGTCGTGGGATAGTGCACGGGGATCTAAAACCCACCAACATTTTGCTAAACAGCGGTGTATTCGTAAAGACTTGGATATAAAATAGATAAGAAAATATGCGATTTCGGATTCTCCGTAGAAATTGGAAATCAGAGGGACAAAAAGAAAGTGTGTGGCACCCCATTATTCATGGCTCCAGAGATTCTAGGTAATAAAAATTATGGTTTTGAGGTAGACTGCTGGTCTTTTGGAATTTGTTTATGGATTTGGTTAAAAGGCTCTCCACCTTTTAAATAAACCACTAGATAGGGACTCATCCAGTAAATTAGTAAGTGTTGTTTCAAATTTCCATAGCATATTTCGGAGGAACTAAAGGATTTGCTGACGAAGCTGTTGAAAGTGAATTACAAGTAGAGAATCTCAATCGATGAGGTGGTTGAGCATCCGTTTTACACCAACCATTTGTAATAACTGGAGAAGGACTATGAGAGAGTTCTAAAGAAGAGTGTGAAGACCACTTTTAAGCACTAACTTAAGCCCACTTTCCCAAGAAAAACGAGTGTAAAGGAGTAAAACGATTCTACTATGGATGCAAGCGACTAGGTGAAGTTGGCCAAGGTCAAGAGTTCAGCACAAATAATTAGTAAAGAAAGAATTAATGCGAAGAGTAGCAGTAAACTGAAAAGATAAAAGATGGTTCAGAAGAAGAAGTATGTAGAGACCCTAAGGAAGTTGAATACAAAGGGTTTGAAGCAGCAGACATTTGAGACATCGGTGACAAAGGCGAAGGTTCGAGGTGACGGATCGATAGAGTTGTAGCACGATTTAACAAAAATGAACGTATCAAAAGACGGAGAATATATAAAGGTATGGGATTTTGAGGAGGTACATGTATTTTTCTTTGAGGAACTCCCGGAAAGATACAGACCTTTATACAAGTAGGCTACTTGCATCGTTAATCTCCTTCTAAAAAACTATTGACAGAGTTTATTGCATAATTCTTAAATTTTCTTACTCAAGTGGCATTTAAACGAATAACGTTCCCTATTTATGTATCAAATATGATGACAATATACCAATAGATGCTCGAATCGAGAGGTTCGTAGTCACGTTATTTGAAATATTATTTAAGTAATATGTATAAAATTACAATCGATTGTGTTTTCTACCAGCGCTATGCAAAAGTAAGAAGCTTTTTAGAACACCAAACCTCAGAACATCTTGCCTCATGCTGAGTATGGACTTCTAATTCAGCCAGTGCTACAAAATTCGTCCAATCAGCAGGCAAACAAGTATTCTGATGGAAAGTTAAAAAAAGCACTGCATAAGAATAAGAAACTAGCGAAGACTCATTCTTTGAATAGTTTACGAATGTCGTATTCTAAAACTAGCTAATGTTTGAGGCCTGATAGAGGGCATAAGTTGTCAGTTCAGAGAATTAAGAATGAAGCACTGCTACCATAAGCCAAATTATAACCTAAACACAGTCTGAAGCAGCAATAAAGATGCAAAATATTGAAGAGACCTTTATCTGCAACAGATGATCCATAAATAAGATAGTTTAACCTGAAAGTTCGAGAGCAGAGGGACCTTTTAAAAGGATAAAGAAATGGTAATAGTCATAGTAGGAATCAGGAGTACTATGCCGGCAAATAGATGAAGAGAATAAAGATTCTAGTCACCAGGCAAGTTGCAAAGATCAAAAGACAACTGTCTGAAACTGACTTAACAAAGTTATTGAGTAGTCGGAGTAGAAAACTGAGCGATTTAAAGAAGCCTCGAAGTAAAAGTAAGTATCGTGAATAGATGTACAGGAAGCTTTCTGAATATTTGAAGAAAAAAAGAAGTTTAAAGTAGTAGGAGAGCTTATCTCACTGTACAGGTTCTATCGATCCAAATAACAACTGCGAAAGGGCTGCTCACAACTTGACGACTTCAATGCACCGGCCAAAGAAGGTTAAATCCTTAGGGGATATAAATTAACCCATTTCAAGGTTCAAGCCTAAAAAGAGGTAACTTTAAAAGCCGAAGTCGCCTATTCCGATCCCTGGCTAGCCGGCTCCCCAGAGGATAAAGAGAGAATACGAGAGAGCTGGTTTGAAAAAGGTAGATTTCAGATCAGAATTTTAAAAATTCCATACAAATATGGCTCGAACGCAAAGAACTATGGACGACTACCTGAGACACAGTTTGTTTTTGGTGTAGCTTCAAACTGATGTAAGTATGAGTAAATGTAGGTGAGATACCGCTAGAAAGTACAGCAGAGAAACGAAGCACCCTCGAACTATGAATCTAATTAACTCATGTGTACAAAGATAAATAACTTTAACTGAATTTATTAATTTATGCACTACTCAACTTAATATCAGCGTTGCTTCTAAAACTCGCTTAGTTGTATGCTTGTGGAACTCCGATTTGAAACATTTAAATTGATTTCGTCAGTTTTCGGGGTGTCCTAACCCGTTGTTCTGCCTCCCGTTTTCATTTCTTACATGAAGGGGGTCTAATAGACTTTGTAATTGCGAATATCGATTGAGTCTGGAACCTTTAAGAAAGACTGCTTTTTAGAACTTATTGCTGGTGAGCTTAATTGCACACTTTATTATGCAATCGCCTCTAATTTCGTATTTGTTGTTGTAAGTACTCCGCTTAGCCTTTGCAGTTAGGATTTAGCCGACTACAGCATCATAGTCAATATATCATTTTACTTTGACAACCTATCGACTTAGGCTTTGAGCTAGGTTTTGGTAATCTGTGTTTTTCTGAGTTCCTCCCAATAGTAGGTGCAGAGGGTACACTGTAAGTCATCTTTGGTAATATCCTGCGGATGGCTACTAAAACTTGCAACTCGTTGATGCGTATGAGTTTTTTCTGATTTTTAAATAACTTCTCGATTGGTGGGTTGTCTTTGAGTTAAGAGCTATTTAGAAAGTTCATACTTTTTTGTCAACTTGGTTAGCTTTTACTCGAGTTAGGAAATAAGTTTATCCTTTAACTCGCTATTCTGTCTTAAGACTCCGAATTATTTCTCATACTCCTTGACTTTATCAGTGAGATACAATACAGAGGACTAGGATTTTTTCAGCTTATTTCTTATCAACTAATTTGATTCTTGTAGAAGTTACAAAGTCCTATCCTCACAGGATGCCTATCTGGAAGTGAACTGAGAGCGAGTGTGGCCCATCTTAGTATTTTAGAGTGTTTTTCGAATAGCCATAGTGTCAAGATTGTAGCGCATAAAAGACTATCTGTCTATGATGTGGAGGGGTTGTTGTTTAAAGTCTTTTTCTGGGCGAATTCTTTTCATAAATGTAAAAGTTAATAGTTCCATAAGGTGGATGATAAGTAGAGTCGCACATATAATTTGAATAGACTGATCAGCGATACTTAGATGTTGAGTTTGTGTGGCTTCGAATTGGACGACGGTTTCTTGTTATTTCAGGTTTGTTTTTGAAAAATACACTCATGGATCTCGATTATTAGTCGATTGAAAGAGTATTTGCCCTATTGGCCTTAAACTAAATAATTGTTTTGTTTAGCTCAGCCTCCTTATATGCGAACTCCACTATTTCAACTTGATGCTGGTGTTTGATTTACTACATTTTTATAGAGGTCTACTGCACTCCTCTAAGTTGCTACTCGAGGGCGAATACTTTGACATTGAGCTAGTAAATCTATATTACCCAATAACTACAGTCTTTTCGAAGTCATTAGACTTTTACTTCGATTCCTCCATCATCCTGTTTATGGATCCCTTGCACTCTGCTAGTTAGTGTTTGTACTTTTATGACTGCCTCTCTGTATCTTTCAGAGTTGTTTTATTCCTATCTAACTATTTTCTGGTCTTTTAGTATTCGTAGCTGATTCTATTGTTCTATGAACGAAGCCCTCGATTGTCCATCGTAACCGACTCGATTTACTTGACAAGCTACAGGACGCTTGTATGGTTAACAGCTAGTAAATCATCTTTCATTTTATGGCACTAATCGACTATTACTTTGTAGTTCCTACATCCCCTCCAAATTACTTTATCTATTTCTGCATCGTAAGGCAGTGTTGCACGAGGTTTCCATGATCCTGCTCTAATTTTTTGAAGCCGGCGATGTTAACTTTTAAGTATTCTTTAAGCTTAGCATCTAGTTGGAACTCATCGTGCCAGAGCTCTGCAGGAAAGATAACTTTTTCAATGGATTTATTTCGATCCTCGTAGTATTTCTATAACTTACGTGGTTCTTACATTTAGGCTTTCGATGTACTCGCTATTTATGGCCAAAAGTTTCTCCTTCTACTTTCTTAATTCGCAGTTCTCTGTCTTCAAACTCCGAACCACTGAGGTCAACGTCTGGCATTTGTGCTTCAACAAAACCAGCTATTTGCCTTCGGACTTTAGGATTTGGTTCTGGAACGATGCGCAGCCATCCTTAAAAGAAGAATTAATATCTTTGCCTTTTTAGCTTAGCCCCAATCTTGTGCTATCGTCTGTTAAACTTCCTTTCATATAGTTATTAATAAATAACTCAACAGACTCATACACATTATCACTCAGACCAATAAAACAGCGTTAATGCAGCCGTCAAGCTATGGGTTGTTAGTCACTTGAGCGTATTTACTCCAGATCACTTTCCCTGTCTGAGTTACCAAACCTAACTCAGATACGTTCACTTCCATAACAGTACCTTTCGTTATCACCCCGAGAGAAGTGTAGAGACTGGACTGAGGATTCTTTTTGACTCCTAAAATAGACAGTTTGAAAGTAGTCCTCAACTATGGGTGAGTTACGTTTGCCTATTTGAATCTTAACCCTGATGGCCTAATAAATCTTTAGTGTTTAGGAGGTTTTCTAGTGAAATTCTCACCAACGAATGTTACCTTATTAATTCTTCTCTTCCAACATTTCTTCTTGCGCTTCCCAGATGTGATCACATCAAACATTTAGGCCTACGTCATTGGCTTTACCTTCTAGATGGGTACTGCCCATCTACCTGCCTTTTCCTTACGCTTTTGTTTGATGGAGTTAGAGAGAATTCGGGAAGAAGCAGTTTGTTATCTATCCATCAGATAAGTAGGAATAGCGCCTTACTTAACTTCGTCCACCTTCACATCGACATCCTTTTATTCGTGGGCCTTAAGCTGTTTCTTCATCCTCACTTTTTCGACAAAGCGTTCCCTATTGAAAATTTTGGCCTTGATCCCTCGCAAAGTCTGTGCCTTTTTGGAAATGATGTGAGCTTGCCTGGCTTATTTCTTTCTTCGGCGCTCCTCAGCGTCTAACCTTTAACCGAACCTCTTTTGGTGAAGATCAATATAATCGTTCTGAGGCATTGTTGTTGAATTAATATAATTAAAGAGTTAACTGGTTTGTATTAATAGTACTTTCTCAGTTTCTTGTACGCCAGTGGATCTTAAGCCTAAGTCAAATTATTGAATTGTTTTCTGATGAATAAATGGACACTTTAGCAAAAAATGAGCTAGGTTTAATAGCTTGAGAATAGTTTGATATAGTAGTTGGTTCCATAAATTTCGTTGAAGTAAATATAATTCAAAGTTTTATGAAAGCTGTTAGCAGTTCAAAGTCAGAGCTTGCAATACCGTTTATTAGTTACTCGAGCAGAACGGGGTTCAGCTTAAGCCCTGAGGCCTAGCAATTTCTAAGAGAAATTCCTGAAGAAAAGAAAATAGCAGCCATCAGCATCGTTGGCAAATACAGAACAGGAAAAAGCTTCTTTGTGAATAGGGTTCTTCTTAACACTAAAAAGGCTGGATTTCAAGTTGGGCCGACGATTAATCCCTGTACGAAAGGTCTCTGGCTATGGAAGAAAACTGTCCCAAGCTTAACAGATCCCAATCTCTAAACCATTATTATCGATACGGAAGGATTCGGGGGGATGGACGAGAGCAGCAATCACGATTCGCGCATATTCCTGTTTAGCTTACTGTTGAGCTCTTACTTTATCTACAATTCGCAAGGAACCATCGATGAAAATGCCCTTAATACTCTGAATCTAATCATTAATTTAGCGAAGGACATCGAGTCGAAATCAGGGAGGTCAGGAGAGGACTCATCCCATTTCCCATCTTTCCTGTGGATAGTGAGAGACTTCACTTTGAAGATGGTGGATAAGTTGGGACATTAAATTACTTCGAAAGAGTACCTGGAGTCAGCGTTAGAGTTACAACCTGGGACATCTGACAGTGTTGAGAACAAGAATAAACTTAGGAGACTGATAAAGAGATTCTTCCAGGATCGAGATTGTCTGACGATGGTGATTCCACATGAAGATTAGAGAGTACTTCAAAGACTGGATGAAATAGATAACAAATAGTTGAGGAAAGAGTTTGTAGTCCAAGTAGAATCAGCTAGAACCAAGATATTTTCGAAGGTCAAACCCAAAGTGATTAATGGGAAGGCCCTTAGTAGCGGCATGTTTGTGTAGTTAATAAAGGGATACCTGGAAGCTATTAACAAAGGAACCATCCCTAATATTTAAAATGCCTGGGTTTATGTCTGCAGAAATTAAGGACTGAAAGCCATTACAGAAGCTTCTCGAAACGCTGAGAAGAAGGTTGAGGAGCTATTAAAAGGGTAGCCACTTAATGAGTCTCAGCTGGAGGTTCTAAAGACTAAATTATTGGAGGAAGCTTTGAAGGAATTTAAGCTGAAGTCGATGGGGAGCGAGTAGAGTCATCCAGACCTGATAGAGAGTTTAAAGAAGAAGATTAACTTTGCAATTAGTAGTTTATGTGAGAGGAACCAACAGAACTGGGCTTACAAATGTCGCTAAGCAGCTGATAAGGGGATATCGGTATTGAAGGATAAGATATTTTCGTAGAACTACACAAACTACAACGAGTTCTTGTAGGACTACAACAAATTGAAGCAGCAATATTAGAAGTAGATAGGCTCAGGAGTAGAGAAATGGACTTACTTTAATTAACTGTCTGAATCGGTGCATCGGCTGGCTGGAGAGACAATAACAACGAAGATTAATAATTCACTACAGATGTAGAAGCAGATACTGTAGTAGAAAATTCAAATTTATGAGGCTGAGATAAATGAAAAGAAGATTGAGATGGAAGATGAGAAGGTAAAGTTGAAGTGGAAGGTGTAGGAGTTAGAGAGACAGAATTTAAAGTTAACTAATAATGATACGGCTAACCAGTCTAAAGTCCGATAGTTGAAAGACGAGAGAGATAGGATGCAGGATAAACTTTCTAGGTTGTAGATTTCTTCACAGTAGAAGACTCTTAAGATTGAGCGAATGACTAGATAAATCAACCAAGTAAGCACCCTTGAACTGTAGGAAGCTAAGTCAGAAATAAAGATTCTAAAGTCTAATATGTAGAAGAATCAGGTTCTGTACGATATGTAGAAATCCTATCACTAAAAATAGCTTCAATCTTACAAGTAGAAAGTTGCCTTGCTGGAGGCTGAGAACAGAAAACTTAAGGCATCCAGCAACAACTATGAGGACGAATTGGACAGTTTAAGGAATCAACTCAAATAGAACGAGCAGAGGTAACAGGAATTTGACGACATGCGCTAGATGTACCAGAAGAAGATTGATGCTTTGATAATGGAGAACAGCAAGAAAAGCGAATTGGTGAGCGAACACAACGACTGGGTGTTGGAGAAATCCTACTTGGAGAACCAGGTGACCTTTTTGAAGAATACTCTCAACTAGAATAAGAGGCTACATGATGCTCTGCTAGTTGCTCTACAGCGTAACTGATTATGTAATTTAGAAAGCGTAACAGTGCCAGAGAGTTAGAACTAATTAGCCCAGACAAATAAGAATCTGATGGCTGCTATTCAAAGACTGTAGGAAAGATGTAAATCTCTGTAGGAGAAGTCTTAAAGGCTGAAGAAGTTCAAAAATATTGTATTTCAACATTAATACAGGTTAAAAACTGCGTTGCTCTCCAGTGTCTTCACTGCTCAAAGTGGATAGCAAACACCACTTTCCCACAACACTTAGTTAGTTGCTCTTAAAATACTGTCACCAAACATATTTAAAGGCTTAATACAAAAGAAAGTCCTGCTTTAGATTCATCTGGGTTGGTTATCGCAATCAGCCAAGCTACTATTAAGGAAGTTGAGTAGAACAAACCCTTTACTGAGTACTCTATACAGGTCAGTCTTCACGGTAAAAAGTGGGTAGTGCCTCGGAAGTATAAAAACTTCTGTGAATTGCAGCAAGTACATTATTTAAGACTCAGAGCCTCGTCCAAATGTTTCCAGGTCTCAAGTTCCCTGATTCAGCAGCAGCAATTATTAATGTCCACACTGACATAAACCAGATTATAAACTCTAAACGCACAGTGGCTGTTTAGGAACGTAGAAAAGCTTTACAACAATTCATGAGGGATTTGGCGAAGATCGATCAGGTGAGGAACTCAAAACCTTTTAGAGACTTTTTGAAGCTAGACTAAAACCTTTAGGTTGAAGGCTCTCCTAAAGTAACAGCATCCAAAATGAATTCAAGACACTAAATGCTTAAATCAGGAAGTATGAGCAGATATTGATTATTTCTTTATGAAATCTATAACGTAAACGTGATTACTAATATGCAGAGGATCTCAGACATAATGGTTGATCTGATAGAAGGAGTAATAATAAGAAATAATAAATTAGCAACAGCAAGTATTTAAAATGATCGCCAAGCACCAACGAAAAAAGAAATAATGCAAATGTAGCCGAGTGTAGGAGAACTCATCCGACCAATAGTTGAAGAACTCCAGAAAGCTGTGTTCGACAACCCATAATGTGAGGAGTATGGCGAATTTAGTGCAATAGGAGAATAAGGACATTAGGAAAAACGAACGAAAGCAACCTTCCAGAATAAATTCCATAGGAGATTTAAGAAAGCCCTGCTAAAATGAGTCAGTTAGGTCGAAGAAGTCCCCTAGTAATATGAAGATCGACGACGACTCACTCATTCATATGAAGTTCTGTTAGGCTTGCAAATTCAACGGAAAGGATTAGCTGCTGCTTAAATATAAATCTGAAGTGCTGAAGACTGATTTTTTAAAGGAAGAAGTAGCTAAACTCAAAAACAAATTAACGAAGGCAAGGTCTTAGCAAGGGAATGACAGAGGTATTCAATAAAAACAGGCTGAAAGCAGACAGTAGAAGCCAGACAGCATATTAAAACAGCGTACGAAAGCATTTTATGCATTCCCAATATTACATTTAAGCAATATAGAGAGGAGTTCCTATATTCAGTCGGAGTTGTTGAGACTAAGAGGACTATTTGAAGATGGAAGTTCGTTGTAGAAGATCAGTTCATCCGTCAGCAAACTTTTGGAGCAACTGAAATAGCATATTCAGTAGCTATAATAGTTTTCTGGTTACAAACAAAAAGATAGTTTGAAAGCAGAGCGTTCTATTAAGGATTACCAGTAGTTAGTGGGAAAGTCAAACGAGTAAATAAGAACTCTTAAAATTCAATTGAAAAAGGCTGCAAGGTAGAACGCTGAGATATCAGACCAGCTTGAAGACACTAAGCATTAGCTGAAGATGCAGAAAGCAATGGCTAACCATGAGAGAGAATACGTCAAGGGAACAGACTATCAGTTTTAGAAACTCCATAAGTAATACAATAAGCTGGTACTGGAGCACGAGAGCATTATTTCTGAGTAAAGAGAGCTGCGTATAACGAACGAAAAGCTGACAGATCTTAACAATCAATTATAGGGAGAGTTTGAGAAGAATTTGCAGGAGTTGGAGCTGGCTTACCAAGAGGTTAGTTATTTAAAGATTGAGAATTAGAAGCTTAAAACCAAGCGATCAGAGTATGAACTTACCTGCAACAAATTGCAAGAGTAGCTGAAGGAATTAAGGCATAGATCTTCTTTAGAAAAGTAGAGGCTAGCAAAGAGCAAGAATAAGCTTGAGGAGCAGTACGTATCAAAAAGTCAGGAGTTGGCAGAGGCAGAGAGATTGTAGCATAGGATGTTACAGTTGGTGAGGTAGAACTAATAGCTGAGAAAGGAGGTTGAGTTTTACAAAGTAAAGGACAGTGAGGATACTTCTGTCCTTAAAATTCAGTAATTGAAGCTCGTCTAAATGGAGGCATAGTGCACAAGGTTAAGAAAGCAGAACGAGGCCTTGTTGATGGACTTGGCTGAGTGCCGTAGATAAATAGGCTCACTACAGACAGATGTTTTAGAACTGAAAAAGACAACATAAAACTACAAGAATAGGCAACTGCTTAAGAATAAAGGGTTGTTTTAATAGGAGTCCAGACTCAAATAGCCAAGGTCATAGTCTAACTCATAGAATAAAGAGGGGAAACTAAAGGCACTAGCGGATATTCAGTCTCTGATCCGAAAACATCGGCAACAACTCGATTGATATTATTCATTTCTTTATGGAATAATGCTCCTGAAACGATCTTAGCTGCTACTCTGCGATAGTGCATCGGACGAGGAGTTAGCTTCTTTCCTTCTCCAGTTTTTTCAGATGTTTTTCATAGTAGATCAACTTTTGCTAGCTAGAGTTTGGGCTCACCGAATCTTTCACTCCCCTCAGCTTTGTCTGCTCCAGCTCTCTTTTTAGCTGTTCCACTTATTTGGCTAAAGACATTGCTTCCATCTTGTTGCCATCTCTCAGCATTGTAACTAGCCTTTTGTTTTATTATATGAGGCTCTCTTTTTACCTTCTAACCTGATCTATATCTGTGTCCTTTGCTCTACTCTTTTTGAGATATTAAATTTCCTGTGCTATTCTGTCGTTGGATATTGATGAACCTTGTCTGCTGGCCATTTTAATTACGCTTAGCTAGTTTTACAACTGTCTATTTCTTGTTTTTATCTTTTACATCTAGCTGGAGCCATCAGAGTTATCAAGAAGTGGCTGGACGGTTGTTAGCAGTGAGGGAAGAGGAATTCCTTGAGGAGCATATTAAATTGCCAGTTACTTAAGCTATCGAGCATATGAGGACAGATTTCTTGCTTTCGCCTTCTGCTACTGGTACTTTTTATTAAGATCCTGCACCTTTTCCTTGAGTCTCTTCTCTGCAGAGTTGAAAGACTGTTTCAGATCTGCAATAGCTACAGTGGTATCTAAATAACTAAAAGTATTACCGTTTTCAGCTATTTTCTATAGTTTGGCTCTGTAAGCAGCTGTATTTGAGGTTTCGAGCTCAGCCAACTGCTTTATTTATGCACCAGCTTCGTCAACATCCTGGTTGAGATGGTTGTTCATCTCCTGTAGTTCGTCTATTCTTCTGTTCAGTAACTTTACTCTGTTGGATAGTTAAATCTTCTCATTTTAAAGCTATAACTGCCGATACTCATCACCACCTTTCCGACTGTTCGAACTGGCTGAGCTTCGTACATCAATATTATCTCTTTTAGCGAGCTCCATCTTCACTATTTAGTTCCTGTATCGATCTACTTCACTCTGCAGAAACTTCTGGTTCTACTCCATTTGACTTTTCTATTTCTAAAATTGGGCGATTTGATCTTTGAGAATGTCTGCTGATCTGGACCCTCGAAGACTACCTAAGGCCTGCACTTCAGACTGCTTGGCTTTATTGTTGAGGTTGATGATATCTAAACCTAGCTGCTAATTGGTTTTTCTGAGCTGTTGAATGTCCTTCTGTAGGGTAATAAAGTTCTTTTTGAGAGCAATAAACTAAACTTCGAGGTCTCGCTTTGTGTCGTTAGCTAGGGTAAGTGCATCTTCAAGCTACTTAATTCTCTCAGCGTATTTGGCGTTGGTAACCTCCTTCTAAATCATAGAAGTCTCTGCTTTCAGTATTTTGCGACCCATTTGGTAGTCCTTTCCCTGTAGTTCTTCCATCAGACGGGTGTTTTATATCTGCAGCTCCACAATGGTCTTACTTATCTAAAGCTTTTCCTACTCACTTTTTATCAACTATAATTGCAGTTAGTTTTTAGACCTCAAACTTCCGTTATACTTTTCCTTGAGCTATGTGTACTTCGATAGGAGTCGCCGGTAGTCATCTTCAGAGCGAATTTGATTGAGATTACTCTAAAGTATCTTCTTTTAAGATTCAAAACCTTCAACTAATGGAGGGCCTTGACCCTAGGGAGATTTTTATTGGCTAGATTTTTATTGTATTCTTATGTGATGCAATAACCCTACAGACTATCCGTTGTTGAATATAGGATATTGTGGAATACTGCGAAGAGGTTTCATAAACTTCAAAGTTTTAAGGCAACCTTCTGAATCACTGCTTAGAAGGTTGAAAATAGCCACTCCAAAAGCATTTCCACCTAAATACTATCTCAACAAATGGGTTAGTTTGGAAGACTCGCATAATGGAGCGGATTCTTCGTCTTAGGATAAGTGTTTTACTACCGAGCAGAATGATATAAGTGCCCTAATCGACTAGTGTTGCTATTTGATGCGCAATTAGTCTTGATTGCTACTTAGTACTTAAAGTCCAGGAAGTTAGCAAAATACTGCTTTGCTGATGACAGTACTAACCGCTCCTTAAGATCCAACAACTTTCTGTACTATTTAGGCTGTGAGTAAGGCTGAAAGCTTTCCGCTTGTTTTATTTAGTTCATTGAGTGACCTGACATGGTTTTTAATGGACTACTCAAGAGTTTATCGGAGTGCCGATAAATTTTTCGTGTTTATCCACGTTGCTTTTTAGACTGCTGCACCTTCCCAAGGATTATCACTTACATCCAACGAGGAATACTTGCTGATTGAGAGCAAGTCAGTTATTTTCTCATCGACTATCTCGAGAAATTGTAGGCGAACCGTATACGATAGTCCTTATCTTTTAGAATCTAAGTCGGATGAGGTGTACTCTTAGCTTTGGCAGCGAGCTATAAGGAGTTGAAGAGGGACTAAAAGAATAGACCCACAAGGCCTGGCTCATTTTTTGAACCTGAAATTATGGCTTCTTTCCCTGAGTTCGTGGTACCAAGACTTAGGAGTAGTAAGTTATGTCCTGTTATGACCGTGTTGACGTATTTTAAGAGGGACTGCTCCATCAGATTTCGATTGGAAGCTGTTGCGGGGTATACTCTGTCCACGGAGAATTAGTCGATAACTGCATAGGTGCTTTTTTACCTCTGCTGTTAGCGTCTGCTATGGAGACCCGGTTACCGGAGACTTTGATGATGTCTTTCGAGTCAGATTTGATTTTGACGATGGTGTCGAACAGCACTCTGGTACAGTTCTATTTGTAAGCGTTTTACATAGTATTAAAGATGTCATACAATAACAAGGCTGAGGAGTTTCTTAAAAGAAAGGGTGCTAAGGTCTTTGGATCCTTCGAGCATGTTCATGACCATGAAGTCGTTGTAGCTGGCTCCCAAATTGAGCTCCTGCTGGTTTAAAATCTATATGAATTTGTTCATCGAAATAACTTGTTGCCTATTTACTTGGTTAACAGCTTGAGTTAGAGTTTTGTGGTATTTAGTCAGCATCTATATTGAGCCACAAGTACTTCTATCGCCTTTTACTTAATTTTCTCTGCTTATTATTCGCTCCAGATGGAATATCGGGGGATAGCCTGCACAAATACTGATCTGATAACAACAGCCTCACCTTATCTTTGTGGGTCGTAGTAGATAACACTTTCAGTTGGCTCTTCTATCATATACCTCGCTAGCAAAATACGTTTCTATTAGCTTTCAATGTTGAATGGAGGCAGACCAAACAAATCGACTAACGTCCCCACAGATACGTTTCCCTTTTAGTTTTCTAAGATGAGTTTTTAGGCAGTGAAGATGTCTACTTTATTAGCCATAAGTCTGTATTTTACTTAAATGCAAATGTCCTTGATGTCCTAGGGTCGAACTTTATTACGTTTGAGAGTGTAGTGTTTGCTGCTTCTTACTGGGTCTGCAGCTAGCTTTATGCTTTTGGTTTAGACTGACAATTTAATCGATTCTTTTAATTCTTCCTGATCGTTGCGAGCAGATTTTAGCATTTAGGATGATTTTTGGAGATCTTGATGAACTTACCTTTGCTTTTTGGAAAACGACGCTACTGAAATCTACTTCGATTCGTCGGCTTGGGAATGTGCCTATCGGTTGGAAGTAGGTTTTATCTATTTCAGCAGCGCAGATAGGTAACCGATCTACTTCTCCAGTTTCTAAATGTACGTCTTCTTCTCATGGAGCTAGTTGTTGAATATTATAATCTCCTAATCGAATCGTCTACTTATTATTTAAATGTACCTCTGCTAAAATGCTTTAAGGTCCTCGAGTTGTTAAGTGTGAGTTCTCTCTAATTCGAGCTGACCATCTTTAAGCTACTTGTTCCTTATTTTTAGGACTTCCTTTTATTGCTGAAGTTTTCTAATATCTGTCTACAGATTGAAAGAATAGTTCTATTTCTCAATTATTCTCTTCTACAAAAATTCGATCTTCACATCTTTGTCCCTAATCAATCTATTGAGAGACTGGAGTCCTTCTTCATAGGCTACTATGTCTGACTCTAGTTTATCGATGTTGCCTCGCAGCTCTTGGATGTGAATGTCTTTTGCTGCGATATTGGTCTTGTTAGCTTCGAAGATATTTTATGGGCTGAATGCTTACAATTTTACATTTTGTAAATACGCACAAGTTTATCCAGTTACTGTCGAAGCCTTTGATTCTCCTTGGTAGTTTAGTCTAGATCAATCATAATCTCCTGCAGCTAAGAGTATTTAGGAGCCCTTTTGACCACATCCAACTACGCTTTCATCCGATTGTACTCTAAATAGTTTGTTCTGTACATTATTTTAGCTTTTCGTATTGGTTCTTAATTCCCATCACCATGTACTTTGAATTTTTACTCCCAGTCCAGTAGATATCCTTCTAGAATTCGATGTCCAGCTTAGATGTAAATTTTAGGCTTTTGCGCTACCTTAAAATAATCTTACTCTTGTCTTCTACATGCGAGTTTTTATATTCTTCATCTCGCCTTACATGTCATTCATAACCTTACGCAGGTGCAGATTCTCGTCATATAATGTCTAGCGAGTCTTATTTATCTTTTGAGGCCGAAGTTTTCTTATTAACTGATCGTCAGCCGACTGTCCTAACAGTCCTACAAGTGAGTATTTTTTAGTTTTGTACAGCAACGCACTGTCGAACTTTGAATCAGTTTTACTATGCTCAGAAACGTCGTGTTTACAGGACTTGGCAGATAAACTCTTTGGCCGGTAGTCGCTGGAGGCTTTGGCGCTAAGGGGCCTAATGTGCTTTTATGGCCGTTTGATTTCCTCTGACATGACAATAATAATTTATGTAGAGCGATAAATTTAAGTATTTATTTCTATAATATTTATTATGGACGAGAACCACTACAACTTTATCAAAAGATCTGTTAAAATCCCCCAGAAAACCATATTAAAGAGCCGGCCTATTCTCGACTTAATATAGAATTACGAGAAACCTATTGTAAGACCTAATACTGTTGATTTACAAAGGGGCATTAGCCATTCATTCTCGACTCCTAAACCTAAAATTACGCCGAAATAGTTCTCTCATAGAAATAATACCAAACCGTAGGCTTTGAAAACAGCTACAGCAGCAATTGTCAGAAGAAAAAAATCAATAAAACATATTGATAGAACCCATAGCACATCTTGTGGCAAGAAAACGATTGAGGCGGCAAGGCTTGTGTAGGAAAAAGAAGGGTAATATGCGGTTCGTAAGAAATCTGAGCATACATAATATTTCTTTACTGTGGCTGATCAGTAGCAAAAAGCAGTTGACAGCCTTTGTATGCTGAGTTTTAACGAAGCGAATAAATAATCAGCCGGTAACTATTTATCTGGGTGGACTAATTCGTATCCACTAAAGCCCAACCATAAGAAAGCTAGTAAGAAGTTCCCGAACTACACGAACAGATCAGTTACATGCTGCCCATCAAAGTATCGGAATATGAGACAATAAGTTGTGAGTCAACTGTAGGAGATAAGTAAACAGATTCAGGTGACAATGCAGTAAAATGAGAAGAGCAGGTATTTCAGGCATCTGTAGAAGCATAAGACTTCGATATTGAAGCCAACGTAGGAAGATATGGAAGAATTATAGAATAAACTAGTGTAAGGCACTGAAGATAAGACTATTTTTTTCCGAAACGGTATTGTAAAGCAGCTAAGAAAGAAGCAGCAGATGGGCAGATATCTGATTAACTAGTAATGGAAGACCCAAAACTTCGTTCACTCTTCTGCATCCAAACTAAATTGATTTTGTTGTTCTCACCTACGTAATTATTAATATCTTGATGTAAAGGTTAGTACATGGGAATAAGTAATTTTTTAAAGCTACTTTTTACGTAAAGTATTGTCTATTGTCTATTTATATTTAATAATTTTTTATCTATTTCCCAACGCCATCATACGGTAATTAAAACTAATGACATTTAGTGATTAAAAGGTATTGGGGAGGTTTATTTTAATAATAAAAGCATGCTTCCCACCATATTCATTTCAAAATACAGGAAAAATAGCGAACTCATCAGCAGATCTGGCTCCAACTCTAAGCCTCGAACAACTCTTGTAACTACGGCCCTTAACAAATCGTCCAGAAATTTTAATCCCATCCAAAAACTCAAACAGCTCCGCTAATTCTTATGTAAGTAAACTAACTAACCCACTATGTATACCACTGCAACTGACGCAGCTGCCCACCCAACTGCTACCCCTATCGATAAATAAAATGAAGACGAAAAACCCATACAAAGATCAAGCGACAAGCATCTAAGATGTTCAAGTAATACAACAAAGGGGAGAGTCAGAGAGGGATACAACACTATATAGATTGGGTAGGTGGGGAGCAGAAAGAGCACAAAATTAAGGGAGTTGATATAGAGTAAGGGGAGAATACGCATATGGCAATAGCACTAGAGACTGTGTGCTAAGATAAAGGCTTATAGAATTTGATAGGATTTGATACTAGATTGAGCTATTTAAATCACTACATTTATTATCTATCGAAATTAGTATTAGGGATCATTTTCAGGTTAAAGGCTACGCTCAGGTACTCTATCATTTAGATGGGCATATCCATCGTCACACACTCAAACAGATTCACAAAAGCTGACTCCAACAAGTTGTTTCTGTGTTTATTTCTTAAATAAGCTCCCTACAAACTTTCCAAAATCTTGTTGTTATACAAGTACCTGTAAGTGGCTACGTCCTTAGTCTCTACCAAACTCTTCACTAACCTTATTATTGACAGCATTAGCTTTTTGTCCTTCTGTCTCTCAAGTGCTCCCAACAATATTCTGGTCTATATGACTATCCGTCTCACTCTTCGAACTTACCATACAAACACACTGCTCAGAAAATCCATAAATAGTCTCAGTGATTAGTTATGAGGGTCGTTTACTTAAATCGATTTTGCACAGCATGGCTTGAGGAAGCTTATCTCGACTACTTAATGTAAGTTTCTGTTTTTCAAGACTTCTGGATTCATAAGGTTTGTAACAATCCCTATGATACTTGATTTACAACTCGCGGAAGAGCTGACAAACAACTCGGTTAGGAACTAGCCAATGTTTGGAGTGTTGCCTATTTTTGACTATTAGTTATCTTTTAGTATAAACACTTACAACTAACTTAAACTCATGAAGGAAAGATTGTTGAATATTTAGAGTACCCTCTACAACAGAATGGGTACTGAGATGAGTTGAATGTTTGAGTTGGAATTGGGGTTTGAGTAAAGATTTTTTAAAATCGTAAAAAGGTGAGAGAATATGTGGTTATCTGTGAGTTGTTGGTGTACTTTATCCCTAAGTTAAGCCTACATTATTAGAATAAATACCCTGGCTGTTTTCATAATATTGCAAAGCTATTCAAGAAGCGTAACTGCAGTCTGTAAGTCAATGTATAAATATTCGATAATTATGTTGAAGTAAACATGACTTTAACAAATACACTACAACAGTAGGTTATTATTATACACTATTAGGTTTTTTATTTTTAGTTATGCGAGTGGCTCTATGAATGTTGTTAATAGATAGTCTTTTAAATATTGCAGTCTGATATTAGTGACAACGCAGGTTCTTAGAATAGTATCTGGTAGTCCCATCAAATTTATTGATTTGGCGTACTACTAGCTGATTCTATGCAGTTTACACTAGGACTCTCTGCCCGAAATTTACATCAGTTAACATTCG
>JAOXNN020028455.1:0-38103 GCA_028571205.2 Hydropsyche betteni | reverse complement strand
GATAAAATAGAATTCTCCCCAGATCATTTCAACCTTCAGCGTACATCTCTCTTAATTTAGCCAACTAGCAGAAGTTAGTGCTTGTAAAGATCAAACTCACCGAAGAAGATAAGAAAAACCCTCCTGTTTAATACGCATACATCAAAACATCTCTTCTTAGCAAAAGACTTACCCTACAGATTAATGGCGAAGCAGAAAACAACGCTGAAGCCACCATAAACTACAGCAACCAAACTAAAAGTGGTGTAATAAGCGATAGATCAGTAGTGGAGTTTGAGTTAAAAGAACCAAAACAATCCCCAGAGTCGAGTCCTAAAGTAAGGTCAAGTATTTCACCCACCTACGAGTAAGTGAGTGAGTATCGACGAAAGTTAAAGCTGTCAGAAGCATAAATCTAGCAGTTAAAGAGATAACTCAACTTTGCAAAAAAGGACTCCAACATTTCATAATACAAGGCACTTTATGAGAAATAAAAGATGATTTACTAACAAATCAAATAGGAAATGAGTAAAGTATGCGATTAAAAATCCATCGCAGAGTCCAAAAGAAAGTAAGCAGAGAGCATGTTGCAGACAAGATAGCAAAGAGTAAGACAGTTGTAGAACTAAAATGCCCAACTTAAATATCAGATTGAATAGGGTAACAAAAAGTAAAAGCTATCAGTGACCAGTATCAGAAAATGCTAGGCTTAACTATCATCAAGGGAGGAACAGTTAAGGTTGTTTAGGTAGTAGATTAAGGCATTAACCTAATCTGTCAACGAAATGTAGGGATAAAGACTGCTCAAAATAAAACTGGAAGTCTAAAATTCGAGACTAACTGAAGCGAACCATAATCTACAACAGCAGGTAGACAAACTGCAATCTACAGTAAAGACCCAGAAACAGGACTTGTTTAGGCTGCAAACTCTTCAGGAAGAAGATAGATCCAAAGACTACCTACAAATGGCATTGTAGAGTTCAAAAACATAGAACTAACTTTTGAAAAAATCTAAACAAGACACTTAGAAAGCCCTCACAACAAGTGCCTACGCATAGAAATAATTGAGAACTAAGGTTGGTGTTTTGTAAGGAAGAGTCGCCTTTTTGACTAAGGAGAACTAAATGCTGAGATAGAAAGATAGCGTAAAGTAGTAGCTAAAGATAAACTCAAACGTAAAAGCTGAGATTGTGCAATAAATACAGCAGGAAGCTTAAACTCTGAGGAAGAAACTGCTAGCCTCATAGCACAAGGTCCTAAATATGGAAACATAATTAAGATAGTTAACCAGGCAGAAAGAGCAGGCAGACCGCAAGTTGAAATAATCTTAGATAAAACTGGAAGACTATAAACAGCAAATAGGAAAGCAACTAGGCATGATGAAGAGTGCAACTGAGCTAGCAAAGATATCAGGAACAAAACAGAAAAAACAGAGAGTTGTTTAATGGGGGTCTCCTGCAAACGATGCTGAAAAGACCACGAATTTCCGAAGAGGGATAGAGCAGCGCTAAGAATAAGAGTCCCCTGAGAAGGCAGAAAGGAGTAGAGTAAGATCTCGTTCCAACCAGAGAGTGAAGTAGAACGTGAATGAGTTGATGTAGGCGATGGAGTTGTTCGATAAGTAGAAGACCAAAACCTGCTAGATGCTGAGTCTAGATGAGGATAAGTAGTTGGGTTCTCCATCTCTAAAAGTGCTTGGATTTTTCAGACAACTCCAGATGAAAGCGAATGAGCTTGTTCAGTCGAGACCTGAGAGTGAATATCTGTAAGAGATAAAACAGCTGAAACTTAAGTTAGCATAGGCGTCCATCAGCAGAAAATCCAATCTTTAGCCTCAACCTTCATACAATACATAGACTCGGCAACTGCTGGAATTTATTCAGTAGGAGATGAGAGGTCAGTTCAAGGGTATGCAGATTAGTCTGGATTTTGCAAATTAGAAGTATGAAGTACTTAAAAAGAAGGCTTTCGGATAGTATTTATACAAAGTAAGTACAATTGTCAACAACAACAAAAGCCTCAAGAGAGTTTAGAGTCTACTGCAGAGGATAATAGATGGGTTGGCAAATTACAGTCACAAATAGGCAGCTATTCAGAGACAAACCAGAAAACATAAGCAAGCTTAATAGCATAATAAAGCTCTGAAGCACAGAATACATTAGCTAGACTGGTTGTTGGGACATAAATAAACAGTCTGTTCCAGATCCCCATTAAAGCTTATCTATGAGCAATCAGATACCGAAGGACTATTCAGCCACCATACAGTTAAACTCTAATCTCAACTGCTTAGTAGCCGTGCCGAACTCAATAGAGTGGTATCTTAGCTCTAACTAACAAACTAAAAGCTAAATGCAGTGACTTCAGAATTATAAAACACTCTGTAGGTTGTCAGAATTAGGGACGAATAGCTTCATTCCATGAGAGAACAGTTGCTATAGATTGAACGAGTGCACAAAATAGAGTTACAGAATGCTCTTTAATAGCTGCAAATAATGAAACTCAATGCTACAGACTCTGACGATATGTAGGAGCAACTATAGCTAGCCATGTAGAAGGATAAGATGAATAACGATCTGAGAGGACAGCTTAATAGGAAAAGAGAGTTAGTTCGAGGGTTGAAAGATAGAGAAAAGGGACTAGTGCAGATAATAGACGATTTGCGACAGTATATCTAGAATATGTAAAAGCCTAAGAAATCCAAATAGGAGACCAGACTGCAGTAGATAGCCACCGATTTCAAGGAGAGAAATAAGGAGATCCAAGCTTAACTGTAGAGAAGAAAGTAGTATGAGGTTAAGCTAACAGAGGAGATTTCTAAGAAGAATAGCCAGATAGCTCATCTAAAGTCACTAGTCAACAGTAACTAAAAACAAGCAGCTTCAAAAACAAAGGCTTAGGTGACCAAGCTGGAGTCCTAATTAAAGAGGTCTGAAGACGAAAGAAAGTAGCTCAAAAGAACTAACAACAAGATAGAGCACTCTCTAACCAATTTATAGAATAAAGTTCAGAAGATTATGAAACAACTTGACTAAGTAGTCGCTGAGAGAGATACCCTTCAGAGTCAGTTGTGCATGCAATAGAAAGGTCTCCTGAGCAGCATTAGATGTTTAGTGTAGATACTACGTCGGGTTTGGAGATCAGTCGAAATCAAAGCACGTAAGTCAGGCTATTCAACTCCCATGTCTTCCACTAGCTAATCTAGGTTCTAGCAGATTGTGAGTAACCCCACTCAAATCGATACACTTCATCTTTACAGTGAGTTCTAAGCTATGTTAGTAAGGCTTCCAGAAACTGTCTGATTTTGAATGATATAAATATGTAAAATTTAGAATCAAGATATTTAATACTTAAACATTTAGGTTAGTTATGTAGTAGGTAAAGTCTTAGCAATCTAAAACATCAAAAGCACCAACAAGCATCTAACAGCTGATCAAATAGTACGCAGAGCAGTTCAATCGATCTGGAGTTATGGACAAGATCATCCCAAGACGCTTCAAATCTATGTAGGATGTGAAGAGTCTAACCACCACGCTCTACTATACCCAAGCAGAATCCAAGTCATTCAATACCCTTTAAAAATCGCTGTCTGAACCAATATGGGATTTATTAGATAGAGGAGGGAAGCGTTGGAGGCCTATTCTTTGTATGGTCATAGCCTAGATGTTTGGCCATTCTTACTAATAGGTCCTTTAAGTAGCAGCAGCCTGCGAGATCATCCATAATGGAACACTAATAGTCGATGATATCGAGGATAGTAGGTAAAGTTTTCATTATTTAGCAAAGTTCGTAGAAACAAACCTTGTGTGCATCTACTCTTTGGGGTCGACATCAGTGTTAATGCTGCCAATTTCATGTACTTCGCCCCTTTAAATTACGTACTTCAGAGTCCTAAATTGGACAGCCTTCAGAAGTAGCAAATAGGGAGGATATATGCAGAGTAAATGTCAAGCCTACACGTTGGACAAGCTTGGGATATTTTGTGGCATCACAATAGATAATAAAGTACTTTTTATCTAATCTAGCTCATCTTCCCACTGAGAATGACTACTTGCAAATGACAGCCCATAAGACCGGCGTTTTAGCTAGACTTTCTGTTAGGCTTAGCTGCCTCTTGTTAAAAATCGACTCAGCAACGACTCTTAAGCTTGTCAAATTTGCCTAAACTATGGGAGTGGCTTTTCAAATTCAAGACGACATTCTAAATATTAAAGGAGACTAGTATATCAAAACAAAGGGATACGCAGGATAAGATATTCACTAAGTAAATCGTTGACTATTTAGGGCAAAATCACCCTTATGGTAATACACGCTTTAAATAAATCATTCAAAAAGTAAAGGCTTAGATAAATTCTCAAAATGAAAACAGAGGACCAATAGCTCATTCGTTAGGCCATTCAGATACTCGACTAGGCAGGCAGCATCAAATAGGCACAGACTGTGATGGAGAAGTTACTTCATTAGGGATGGTCTTAGCTTAAAGACCAACTTCCGTCTAACCCTGCATTCCTATCCCCAGAATTTCTCAGATAGCTCGCCTACTTTAACATAAGCCGGAGCATTTGATCTCTCTGTGAAAAGTCAATAATATATAATATGACTGACACCCGCGACATACCAAAGTCTGCTGTATGGTAGTGTAACAGCGACCGATCGGAAATGTTATCGGGAGAAGCAAGCCCATGGAAGCATAACAATGCAGAGTCTAAATCTCTCTCGTCTGCATCCACTTTTGGTGATGTTCAGAGCGTCATCCTTCACAATCTGATTGATGACTGTACTAAAGGTGCCTACAGTGCTGCCAACCGAAGCAAACGAACCCGATAGTCAACAACCTAAACCACTACTACTACAGCCACAAATATCAACAATAACTGCGTAGAGAATGCGACTGCCCAGCGTAAGAATAGAAAGTGGACTCCCAAAGACGTCAAACGTCTGCATCGTTGCGTTTAGATTTTTGGCACTGACTTCTCAATTATTTCTAAGATGTTTCCTGAAAGAAAACGTTCATAATTAATGGTAGCATGTGCAATAAACTAGAATAAGTTTAAGAAGGAGGGCAAGATCAATGGGCAAGCTGTTTAGAAAACATTCTCTAAACACTTGAGCATGCGGTTGACTAAACATGTCGGCAGAAAAAATAGCCTCAGAAAGGAGAGTCTTGTTTCTGTTAACTCCTTAGACTCTGCAGATATCGTAACACTTATGGCTGATTTAGAAACTTGTCAACGAAGTGCGATGTATTGTAAACAAAGACGACACTGTTGGAGAGACCTACACAGTTTAGTGATATTCATTTGGCAAACACTATTTATACATTATTATTGTATTGTAATGCCAAGAGTATTTCTAGAGTACCTTGAAGGAAACAATATTTACGTCTGCCGCTACTGTAACACCCATCTGACTGCTCTTCACTAGCTCATATCAAGAGTAAATAATTAGCTAAACATAGACATTCGTGGGTCAAACCGGGAAAGCATTTCTTTTTAATAAAGTGTATAATAGCTGAAGTATTTAGAATCAACGTCAGACATGGGGAGGCTCAGGAGAAGAAAATGATGACAGGGATGCATACAGTGAGAGATTTGTATTGTGCTAAGTGTAACAATATCTTGGGGTGGATGTATGTATAAAATTTCGAAATCGTAGGTGATCGCTGTCGAGCCAGAACAAAAGTATAAAGAAGGGAAGTTCATCCTGGAAAAATATCATATGAGCAAGGAGAACTGGATTGATACTTGACTGTGTAATTAATAATTAATCTAAATTCGAATGTTTCATCAGAGATCAATGGCAAACATGCCCTTATATCGAGAGAAACAGGACAATTCCTCTGTTAGGGGTAGATCCGACGATAAAATGCTCTATTAGCATCTGGACGCCCAGCAGACATACAAAAACATCGAGAAATCACGTAATAGATTCGATATGAATGAAAGGCCCCCACCAAAATTTCCTTCAGGGAATTAAGGGCATCAGTCAGCGAAAGGTATCAGAAATGACCTGATTAATAAAAAATCCACAGATGTGAGTTAAAGTTAAGAGGATATCCCCTAACGGCTAAGTTATAAATGCAGATGCTTATTTGGAGATAAATATGAAGGCCTCTGTCGTCATGCATTTGACTGCCTAAACGATCCAAGAGATAGATAGTATATTCACGATCCCAAATAATTCAGAATGTTTAGAAAATTGGTTTAGAGGCTCTACTTGTCAAATTGTGCTGGGTGTGGTAGACAAGTCCTACGATATCGAAGTCATCACACAATGATTCCAAGAACTAGATAGAAATTATTAGTAATGGAAGAGGCTTGGAGAGAAAAAGAAAACTTTTTTCATATGTTTCGCTGGATTACTCGTTAAGGGTATTTTTGGCCACGTATTGAAGATTAGATTTCCTACTTTAGGTGTATGAACACCAGGCCAGTATCCACTCCTCCCGTTAAATACCGGATAGGATAGGAAAGGTAGGACCCCATGAGACAAAGGAAAAATATAAATTTCAATTAAAGAAATCATAATAATTGGAAAAACCAAAGAAAATAAGAATATCAAAGAAATTTCGCTCGCATCAGACAACAATATGAGCAGGGGAGGAATAGATAAGACAATAGTGACTATTATTGAGGTAGTGACTTAAATTCGTCCGATTTATTATAATGACGAAATATAGTCTGAGATTATTGACTGAACCAGCGGATTCGCAAGAAATAACAAAATTTTGTCATAAAGAGTCAGAAAGGAAATCCTTTAACTAATTTTTTAGCTAGCCTTTGAGCTAAACCGACATTTTATTTACGGGTCGACAATATCGAGTCTGTTAAGTATTTGACTTTGCGCTAGCAGTTTGCCATCGTAAGCTTTAAACTTTCCAACTACTCATCTGCATTTATCGTTCTCTTTTCCTCCGTTTATTGCTTTTTGCAAACCGAAAACAATGATGTTTTCATTAAGATGCTTCTTTGTGAATATTTTGATCGCTTGGAAAAGCCGCTACACTGGGACTTTGTGTTTTAGGAGTCGTTATGCAAGGCCAGTTTAGACATGGAAGTTTTGGGAGTGGCAACAGTCTATTGATCAGTGTGGCACCGTCGCTGCTTAAGCTAATGCTTGCAGTTGGCTGTTTCAATATTTATAGAGACTGGAACTTCAGCCACTTAGATTTATAGGTACCGTTTGTTGAATGTTGCCATCTGAGCAATTTTTAATCTTAATTAACTATATTAAACCTACAATACAAACTCTCTTATAATCTTTGCAGCGATACATATTTAGCTCGTCTTTTCAAACTTACTTGTTTTTGTAGCAGCCATTTATCGACGTGTATGAGGATGAATTAGCATATTTAAAATACAAATAATATTCCTGCAATAGATACTTTACAAATACTAAGACATAATTCCCTCAAAACTTTAGAATTGGTTCTGACAATCCAACGTAAAATCAACTTCACTGAGTACTATCAATTATCCATTTAATTTTGTTTCAAAAAGGATTGATATTTGTATGCGAACTGAAATATAAGAAATAGGAAAGACTCGAGAGGATTGGAGTATTAGATAGTAAAATACTAATAGAAATAAGGGCACTTTTGAATTTGAAATGAATGAGTTTGAAGATAAATACAAATAGGAAGTGAAGAAAAACAACAATCTCATCAAACTAAATGAAACCCTCATGAAGCAAGCTGATTAACTGAATGACTTCGCAACCCAGGTGTATTAGTTGTTTTGCAATCAACAAGCTGCAGAAGGGCACGAATTTGATAAGGACTAACTAGCGAAGCTATTCAAAATCATTTAAAAGACCCTCAAAAATAACCAGAAGTGTAAAACCTGCTAAAAGAAGCAATCGTCAAGACCAGCCTAGTAGGAATGTGAGAGATGGAAGAGTCTTTACATAAAGTAAACAGAATAGACCTGTCGATTGAGCGAATTAAACAAGCAACTGACGGATGAGCTCGAATCAGCAGAGGAAAACCGAGTTTAGATGGAAGCATCCGCAGCCAAGTTGATAGAGGATTATCTAAAGATTTTCAAAAAACTTCATAGTTAAGTGAACTAAATGAAGGTTGCTGAGGCTTAAAGAGGCTACTTAGAAGAATAATCGAACAGAGAGTTAACGAAAGACAAAAGTACTGGCAAAAAAAGAGACTCTAGCAGCAAAAAGCCTAGAAAAAGCAAGATAGTCCTGGAGGATACGAAAAAGCAGGAGGAAATGCTGAGGGATGCCCTATCGGAAATGACTTCTTCCCATTCACAGCAAATTAGAAACTGCTAGCAGTCAATAAAAAACCTCGTAGGCTTATTGCGTCAGAGCGAATAAACTAGTCTGTTGGCTCGAAGTAGCCTAAAGCAGTGGATACTGTAGAACTGATAAAACCCGGTTAATATAGCGTTAATAGTTTTTATTAGACAAAGGGGATAATATTAATCAATATTAATGTAAAAGGCTCGCTCATTATAGTCGATCAGGAAGAACAAAGAAGAATTACGTAAAAATCTCAGAAGCAAGCTGAAGCTTCCTGTCATAAAGAAAGAGTATACGCCCTAGGTCAACACCATGCCTTTAGGGCACCCTGAACCGAAGTTTGATAAGAGATTGTTTGAGAATGTGTTTGAGCTTCTGGAAAAAATCGGTATTTCCTCACTAATTCAGGTCAGGGAGCCCACGGGGTCGTTCATAAGTGCAGATAGATCAGAACGAATAAGCTTTTCGCTGTTAAAATTACAAAGGGTGACGCATAGATAATGATGCTAACAAAGAGGACATTCAAAATTCTGCAACTGTTCGACGACAATCGGATTGTTAAGGGGAAACTGCTATTGTTGAACGAGTAACTTTAACAAATACATTTGGTCATGGAATACTGCCCCTTTCCATCTCTCAGAACCCTCATTAAATCGACGAGACCTGACTACGACCGTTCTAGATAAGTACCCCCCTAAAAAATGTAGATAATTTAAAAGCTACTGGAATCGGTGATGCTCGTTCACGATCACCTAGTTTGTCATCGAGACTTAAAACCTGACAATATTCTGTACGATATGTAGCGCAAGCAAATTAAACTTATCGACTTTGGAATATCTAAACGATTCTACAACATACGCAAAGCAAATAGCTAACAGATGTGGACTATCACTGGGACGATCTAATACAAGGCTCCAGAGATGATGGACGGTATAAACTAGATAATATTTAGGTAGTGCCTACAACTAAAAGGTCGATGCATGGGCTGTAGGAATAATCACCTACTAGCTAATTTACGGCAAAATGCCTTTTTACAGCGAATATCTCTCAGATTTAGTTGATATGATACAGAAGGTTGAACCGGAGTATCCCTAACTACCCGACAAGCAATAGTCTGCTATTGTGACTGACTTTATTAAAGCTCTTCTACGCAAAAATCCTGTTCAACGGCTAAGCTGTAAATAAGCTCTCAAACATTTTTGGGTTCGGAAACGATAAAAATATCCATCAGACGACATGTCAGTTTCTATGGTAATATCTGGAGGTATTAAAAATCTCACTCCCCAACAACAATACTCTCACTCCCCTGCCAACCTCGCCCAATCAGATTTACTGAGCGAACCACAGATAGAAAAGAAGGATAAAGAGTTTAAAAAGTTCTCCTGGACAAACATCCCTGAGCATTAAACTATTATTGAAGTATCCAGCAACGTCAACGACAAACAATGGTAACTTTGTAAATCAACGGAATCAGTGCACTCATTCGAGTAAATATAAAAGTAAATCGACATCTCGCCCTAATAGTTGAATGTATTCGAGATGCGCAACAGGTCTCAATCACGTGCTGAATGAAATTATCTATAATACTAATCAATCACAAATTCTTTAACTGCTCAGCCAAATTCTTCTCCAGGTTGCGAAGCCCCTACAGCTGTCCCTTCTGGGTATCCAATTCTTTCTTTAGCTTAGTCTCTTCGTCTGTTTTACTACGAAGAGCTTCCTCGCTCTTTATGAGCTTCTGCCTCAGACTCATCGCTTACTTCTATGATTTCTACCAGACCTAGCGAATCTAAATGAGCCTTAAAGTACGTTATGCATAACCTTCTTGTATTCGTCAATGGCTAAATGCGCTTTAGTTATGGATATCTTATGCTCATCGTCTTGCTTGTCGAGAATAGTCACTCTTCTGGCAATTTTCTCTGAATCACTCCTGCTCTTTTAAAGCTTTCCCTTAGTTTCATCGCCTAGCTTCTTGTAATTCTCGATCATTTCGATCTTTTGCCTCAAAGTTGTCATTTAAATTTCGATTTCGATCGACCTCTTCTTTAACTGCGCATCAATCAACGCTTCTGAAGTGGTTACATGAGGTTCTAGTCTTTGTAGCTAGTTTTTAGTCCTGAGTTAAAAATGTACTACATTTAGTTATCTCGAAGCTTCTCTATCTTGTTCTTCCCACTTTCATCGTATTGGTCTTGAATAGACTTCACCCTTGCCTGGAGTTACTAAATTAGCTTAGTTCGATTCACTTGACCTTGTGTCTCGTAGTCCTGTGCTTGCTTTATCTAATCTTGATATTTCTTCATAAAGGTCGAGTGAAGATTCTAAAACAGCTTTTTCTGTTCGGTTGCTTTATCCAGCTCGGCAGTCAGAAGATTTTTGTTTTCAACGGTAGAGGTCATCAGGGTGCGGGCTTTGGCTGCAGATTCGTAGCATTTATACAGGTACTCAGTCTACATGACAATTGAATTACCATTCTCTTCAGTTTATCAACTGCTTCAGGGAGGGATGTCTCCTTTGGTTCAACAAAATTCTTTTTGAGTTTTTTCTCTGTGTTAGAAAGCAGGTACTCAGCTTTTTAAGCTCTTCATCAACAACTCCTGTTGCTTCCTGAGCTCCCTCCTAGGGCACAGACAGCTCTGCGATTACTTCTTCAAATTGTCGTTTAAGACTCTCCATTTCAATTCAAATTTCTAATAATTGTATCATGCTTAGGCCACCTTCCGATTTTTATGTGTGTGAGGATAGCGACTATCTCGACATTTAGGTCAGGCCTTCTCAACTTCCTGTAGGTGAAGGATTGTTCGCAAAAAAGGACTTCAAGTCCGAAGAAATCCTAGGGTAGTACAGAGGGATCATAATAGACACCAAATTCAGCATGGACGAAGCTTACTATACATAAGACAAAATGGTAATGATTAGCCAACAATACTGTGTTTTGGGTCGGTCAGCCGTTGCCAAAGCTAATGACATAGTAAAGTTTGAGCCCTAGAAGTATGGGACTCCAGAATACAAATAATTTATTTAGAAGAAGAAAATCCCAGATCTGTAGGGGTACGTAAGGAATGCATAGATCCAAGTATTAGATAAAGACAAAGTAATCTTAAAGGCCATAAAACCAATCAAAGCTGGAGAGGAAATATTTACAGCATACGGTTTTGACTACTGGAACTTTTTTCTAAGCCTTAAGTATGAACAAATGCATCCCCCAAAATGATTCAAAACAACAAAGTTATTTCTATTTTTCAAAATATTCCAAGTTTTAGATAAGTATAATCTGTTTAAAATGAGAGGAAACCATGGACATAATGCACACTTTGGTCATCATGGCCACCGTCACGTCGGAGGCGGAGGTTTTGGAGGCATGTACGGTCGGGGTATGAACCAAATGCATTTTATGAGCCTGCCTTTTTACAGTAATAACATTCTGACATTTGGGGGACCTTATGTCTCATTCATGCAACAGCTTAACAACATGAGTCCTTAGGATAAAATGGGAGTTAAGGTGATGAATGTTTCATTGACAGGAGAGACGATACAATAAGCTGGTCTATGCTGCATCATAATGACTATGATTGCAGGGGGCTTCTGTATTTTTCCTTTATTCTGCTTATGTTTCAACTGCTTTAAAAAGGCTGTAGGACAGGTTAGCTACTTGCCCATACAAGCTTACAATGCACTAGATAGTGCAATCGCCCAATTTCCTAATCTCGAAAACGTGACAATAGTTGTAGGCGATGCTTTATTGAATTCTACCAAGGCAAGCCTGATAGAAAGAAACCTGCTTTCAAAGAATAAGCTGATGAACTTCTCCTTTTCTAATAATACACTCGACATGGATTTAAAAGGAACAGAATTTACTGATTTCGATACATATTTCCCAGGTATTCGACAAAGCAACCGTTTCATTTACAGTTTGTTGTGGGGTTCTAAGTTCACAAATTTCACAAATCCTACATTCGTGTCAACTGGAATCGGTATGGAAATGACTAATCTTTCCAACCCTTATTGATATGAATGCCGTTTAAGAATGATTTGGAAAATTGACTATTTATTAGTCAATATGTTATTTATTTATTTAGTAAGCTATTATAAATTTAATTATCACACTGTTATGCTTAAAACTGGCAAGAATCGAGTGCCTATCCAAAAGTAAATACCTAAAATATTAAATAAGCAATCTTTATCTCTGTGTGACTCCTAATTTTTAAAATTTACAAACGAAAGTAAATCCAACACATGTATGTATGGTGTCTAAGGTGGTCTACAACAATCATTCATTATCAGCTGGCTGTTATTCCGCAACTGCTTATGCCTATGCTGCTACAGGTTTCTAAGCTTTATTTGGTTGCTTAGCATCTCCCTCTCCTTCGTCGGCAGAAGCACTCCTTGCCTCGGGTTATGCAGCTACAACAGGGGCTGGCTCATCGGGGACTGCCTTTTCTGGCTACATCGATTGCTTCTCCTCTTGACCAGAATTCTACTGTTTGTCTGACTCAGCCTTTTAGTCGCCTTTCTACTCTTCCTCTGGTTCCATAGCCACAGCAGGGTTGGCTGCATCTGGTTCTGGCTCTGGCTGAGGGTCCTCTTTGTCCTTTTCAATTTCCATATCGGCCTTTGGTTCTTCGGGTTCTACATATCTTCAAATAAAATACATGGTGTTGGAGGCTCAGGAACCATGTCTTCCGATTTCTTTTTTGGAGCTTAGACATTCGACTTCTTGCGTGACGCTCGCTTGGCTTTCTGGGCTTCTGGCTTCTTTTCATCTTCGACCGGTTTGGTTACTTCAGCTGGTTTTTATTGTGGCTTGGGTTTTGGAGACTACGGCTCAACCTTCTTGGGAGATCGCTTGGCTTTGGTCGTATTAGAAGTAACCGGAGGCTTTTACTTTGATTTTGACTTCTTCTCTGGCTTAGGCTCGGTTTTAGGCTCAGGTTTTTTTTAGGGTTTGGGCTCCGGCTTAGTCTAGACCTTCTTAGGGGCTGGTTTGTCGATCTTTTCCTTCTTCTTCGGAGAGCTCTTAGCCTTGTCAACACTTTCCTTCTTAGGAGGCTTGGTTTACTTCGCTTGCTTTTACACAGATTGCTTGACAGGCTTATCGGGGATCTTAACCTCCTTATCTGGCTTGTCAGTCTTGGGAGCCTTAGCTTTTGGCTCAGGTTTAGGGGGAGTGGGAGGCCTGCGAGCACTTCTGGTTCTGCTGCGAGGTTGTTAAGGCTCAGGAGGGGGATTATCAACTTTCTTAGATTTAGTCATGTATAAATTAAATAAGACGCATGGAGGAGGAGGCATTTAAAGTGTGCTAGCAAGTATCAATAAAAAATGGCTGCAGCCAATCATATTAAGCGAAATTAAAGAAAAGAAATAATCTCGTGCAAGTATTACAATTACAAGAGACTCGCTTGAATCTTACGACCGTTATTTATGACTAAATTCCCTGTGCTTTGCCTATTTCACAAACTTAGTTTACTTTAATAATTAGTAGCTTATCTAAACCTATGTCTAATGAGTTTTAATATAATAATCTGATAAAATGAGAGGCCGTAGGCATTACGTTGGCGCTGGTATTGCATTGGGTATGGCTGGCGGTGCTATGAATCAAATGGCAATCATGAAAATGCCGTTCTACAGCAACGGGATCATAAAGTTCATAGGACCCTACGCTTCATTCATGCTGCAATTGAATAACATGAGTCCTTAAGAGAAAATGGGAGTTAAGGTGATGAATATAGCGTTGTCAGGAGACATTGTGCAGTAATCAGGATTGTGTTGCCTAATAATGACAATGGTTGCGGGAGGTTTTTGTATTTTTCCTTTCTTCTGTCTGTGTTTTAAATGCTTCAAAAGGGCCGTAAGCTAGGTCAGGTATTTGCCTGCTCAGGCTTACAATGCACTTGATAATGCAATTGCTCAGTTTCCCAATCTTGAAAATGTAAGCATCGTCGTAGCTGATGCTCTCTTCAACGCTAACAAGGCAAGTATCCTCGAAAGGAATCTGGTTTCAAAGAGTAGACTGATTAACTTCTCTTTCTGTAACAATTCCCTTGACATGGATCTAAAAGGAACAGAGTTTACTGACTTTGAGCAATATTTCCCAAGCGTTAAACAAAGCAACCGTTTCACTTACAGTTTATTATGGGGTTCTAAATTCACAAACTTCGCAAATCCGACGATTTTGACGACTGGAATGGGAATGGAGATGACAAATATTTCGAATCCATATTGAAATGCGTATTAAAAATTGTATTTGCAGTTGAATTTGAATTTGGGCAGTACAGTTTTCAACTTCATGATCAATCAGCTAACTATGAGAAAGTAAGTTATATCTACAATATATTTAAGTGAGTTTGATGGTATTTAGGCCAAGGATATCCTTCAAGACAGGAATAAATCCATCTATTCTGAGCTCCTTTCCTCTAAATGGCAACTATACAGGAACACAGAAGCTTTTACTTGCAAGGACTCGTATATTTGGCACCAAAATTGGGTATTTTGCCCCCTAATTGCAGATGCACAACTGGGTCGGGAGTCCATCCATTTAGAAAAGTATTTTACGGTCGTAACTTACTGCGGCCATACAACCTAATGTTGAGGGACTTCGATAGGTACTTCCCGTGGATTCAAGATCATTATGAGGGAGAATTCCACAGGACAAAGAAGGCTATGAAGGCAGAACAGGTAAGGGGACTATAATTTAGAAAGCAGGTGAGAAGGAAAGAAGGTAGGCTGCTAAGCATTTGCTGCGGAAGAAGTGATGCGAATTGTATAAATTACGGAATACTTAATAGCTTAATTTAGCTATGGTTATCATACTCCTTTAGTCTTAAATCGTTTAATACTGATTTCTAACATCTATTGCCTAGGGGCGGGTAGGTCGTTGACTCCAAATTTTATAGCTCCAGTTAGATCCCGGCTTTGTATTTCTTTAGAAATTTAGAGCATTAGATCCTTAATATCGTTGTCCATTCTAATGCATTAGGTCGCTCCATGAAACTCTTGCTCACTGAATTTGGGGTTCAGATTGTAACTTTTTGCTACATCTTTCCATAGGTTCTCCACAGCAGTCGTTGTTCTCAGTTTGTCTCTCATCGAATAGACCAACTTCATTTCGTATTTGATTTTCTCAGTCTTAGAGTAGCGTTTATCGGAAGAGCGATGCTGAGTTCTACCATATTTGTAGAATGTCTCTTAGGAATTAATGTCAGTTATTTAGTAGAGGTAGAATGTGTTCGGAACATGGCTTGACCATTCTAGCTTAGGATCTAGGAATCTTTCCATATTATTACGATGGTGCAGCACGCAAGAAGGACAGTAATAATCGTCCTAAAGACACATTTTTGGGCTAGGCTTCCATACCCTTCCACATATCTGGCATTCATGTTTGATGTGAGTACTAAGAGTCTTAAACTTTTAGATTCTTTTAAATTGGTTTTTCTTGTCACTAAGCAGGAAATCGTCATAGCTCTGCTAGTCCCACTGTTTGGTTTTCTCTCGGCTACGTTACCGATCGCTGTCTGACTTCTCTTACATTATAAATTAATACTTTTATAAACAAATACAATACTTTTTTAAAAATCTAATGCTATGATATGAGATCATATTTGAGGTTGACTGTTTTTATTGAACTAATTTATCTACTGGTCAACTATCACATTTTAGTTGAAGTTGCCAGTTACGCGTGTTTTAAGTACATATTGGTTCTAAACTAGCTGGAATTAGTTGGTAACAAATAACCCGTTGCTCTTTCCATTAATCAAAGTTTCCTAGGTAACTATCTTTTGCTTATTCTTTCCATCATCATAGTATGTTGTTTTTTGTTTTAATATTGTTCCGGGGCTAACAGTGTACGTCTGCTAAAAAGGGCCATACACTGAAGTGGATTAGCGCAATGAGGATGAAGATGATTTAGATGATTGAGATGATCCAGATGAACAGAAGATTAGTTCAGACTGAGATACTTACATATTAATAGATATTTTATTATAGTTCCTTAACTCGAAATGAATTCTTAGCGAAAAGCGAATTGATGAATGGTCGACGAATACACCAAAAATATTGTTATCATAATTCAAACTGCACTGTAGATAACCGATGTTATAGGGATCTTAACCAAGATGAGTCCCAGGTACTTACTAATCGATGTTAGCTGATCTCTATGGTTTTAAACCATTCTATAAACTGAGCGTCAGCTTGTTCTTGTTGATGGTTTATGCATGTCTAAGGCTACCCTTGAGTAATCTGTTATTTACAGATATCTTTCTTTTTGTTTTTCTTCTTTTTCTTTTTCTTAGGCTTAGAGCTTTTCTCATCAGGACACACATCTGTGGAAGCAGTACTTGCATTGTCAGTCTGGGGAATACACTAATCTTAAAGGTCGTCATCCTCATCGTCGTCACTATCTCTGGGTTTGAGCAGATGAATCATTTCCTATAGTTTTCGATAGGTTTATTTGTTCATGGGTTGGATATTATGGGTATAACGGGAGAAAATCCTAGAGCACCTCATGAATTTCTAAACATAGGTCATAACATACCTTCAGAAGCCGGTCGTTATTTATCAGGAGCATAAAAGTGTTTCTAAAAAGATCCGAATGAAAATCCCTCTAACGGTTACTCTCCCGAATTCCATAGTGAGCGTTGTACACCTTTATAATGCGCTCGATGTCTCTGGTTGAAGATTTGATCTCCTGTAATTTCTTGTACATAATATCGATAAGGTAGCTATAGAACTCAGGCCACTCGCTACAGTCTTTAGGTTTAGTATCGTTGGTGTGGTACTGTTAAATTTTGTCTTCTACCATCTCCCAAATGTCTTCTTTTGCGTCCTTTAATTATTTAAACAATACTTCAATGAGGTCGTTTATTAGATAATTCAGCAACTCCTCGAATTTCTTCTTATCTGGGATACTCTGAATCAATGAGTACAAATTCGATTTATGCAGGTCGAAGCCATCTGGATTTGTGTATATTTGCTCTAAAACATCTCTCAAATTCTGCAGTGATTCGTCTGCATTAGATTACTAAATACTACGTCTCTATGCCAGCTTTTCCTTACGTTTTTTCTTGTTGTTGCGGCCTCCTTTCAGTTTACAAGTTTCAGGCTCCGTAGTGCGAAAGCTCCCCTAGCCAGAAATCATAATGCGTCTTTAAAAGGTTTCTATCCGGCGAGATGTTATGGTTATCTATGGCTTGTCGACCACCTGGGTAATGAGTTCGAGCTGCTCTCGACAAATCAACGATTCGAATGTCCTTCCGTTGAGAGAAAAAGGTTAAAACTGGTTATGGGAGGTTGACATATAAAAAAAAATAATAGTTCTGGCTATCACTTGATACGGCTTACTCTATTCACATCCGTAAAACAAGGTTCGCTAAGCTCAGCCGATTTAGAGATCGGGGATGTCCAACTTTCGAGACCCCTGCATGGGGCTAAAAGTTCAGCTGTTTGTTTGATATTTTGTTATGGTGAAACTCAGATTCAGATTTTTTCAATGTGGGAAGTCTCACGGAGTTCTCCACCTTTAACTGAGACTTCTGAAGACTGTTGCTTTTCTTCTAACAGTGCATAAAGGTAAATTAAAAACTAGACCTTCGAGCGTCGTTCTCTGGCTGCTCTCTACTTGAAGAATTGCGTTGAAGGAGGTTTTGGTCGATTGGACATAGGCAATGTTCGAAGAAGTCCTTGGGCAGTTTGCGACTATTGGGCAGACGGGCTCCTGCAGTCTTGAATCTCTTTTCATTGGACATATGAGCGTTCATCTTCGATAAAATAATTGGAAGAATAATTAGAAGTGCACAGAAAACTAATTGTCAGGGCCTTTCTCAGAGCCGTTTCATTAAGGGGTGGGTGTAGCTATTTCTCCACTCATCTAAGTGGTACTTCTTTATCTTTATATCTTGCAACTCTGGGTCTGTTACTATATCTATGTCGTTGACTAAGGGCTTTAAAAGGTGAGTGGCGACATAAATAGCTACAGCGAACACACTGTATAGTACTATGGCGTTAATATACATGTTTTAAATTAAGAGACTGTTGGCGACGAGAAACAGCTGCATAGAAACGGCAACAGCTACGCTGAACAGTATTCTGGAAATGAATAGTCCTAAGGTCTGACACTATTATCTGTGGAAAGTAAGTAGAGTATAGGTATCTAGATAGTACCTCGATAGGAAGAATAGCAGTGCGAAGAAGTGTATGAGAGGAATAGAACAGCTAAACAGAATGGCAATCGTTAGTAGGGTCATTATTAGAGCGTAGTTCGTTCCAAACATGAAATTATCGTTGCGACCGTAGGAAGAGTTGTATTTGTGTATTTTGGTTTTGTAGAGATACAAGGAGCCAGAGCAGAAGTTCTAGATAAGTTCGGCTGGTTTGATAAGGGTGTCAAAGAAAGAGCTGGTCATTTGATTAAGGAATAGAAGACAGAAAAAATACCCATCTACCTTCTTATAAACGAGTTCGAAGACTTACACCCAACGCCAACCCCCGCTCATGACAAAAAGCTCGATGACGTTTTTAATTCCTCTTACAATAGGCACTAGGATCATGTTCATGCTCAGATAGAATACCAAAATAACGTACTCTTTCATCTACTTTTTACTCTGAAATATGTTTTTCTGCTGCCTCACCATCACAGACAATAGCATCGATAGTAGGCTGTTAGTAACCAAAACAATTAGGGTAATGAACGAGGTTTTGAGTTTTATGGGGTTGAGCACAGTGGAGGGAGTCGATATAAACACCAGGATGCTGATACAGAGTATGTTTATTATTATTTATCGCAGCCTACCAGATTTAGTATACTGCATATTGGACCAAACGATGTCTTATGCGCACTGACTTGTCTTTATGCTGAATACATAGTCCATCTCCTGCTACACGAAAAGATCATTTAGGCGATCTTTACACATCATCATTCGACCCCCTGAGAAATTCTCACATAGAATTCTAACCCCCTCCATAGAATCCAGTACCATGAATGCTCCAAGAGCACTTTGGGTTCCCTTGAGAGTTTAGTCTTCGATGGTTGTCTGGAGTTAGAGTATCTTGGCTTCTACTGACTCAACAGAGTTATAGGTAAAGTAGTTCCATAGACAGGGAATTCTGTTTTATTGGGCCATCCTCTGAACTATCCTGTAATACTCAAGTTCGTAGTGTTTGTTGAGGAGGTTACCGTAATCGGGTATAGAGACGATATCTGCGATCATACTTCTGTTTTATTATTCAATATTGAGGTACTTTTGCAAAAACTCTTTAATCTGAAATGGAGCTTCAGGACTGTTGTGGTTGGATAATATCTGTAGATTTACAGTGCGCAGGGTGAGCCAGTTGAGCATGGGGCTCCCCTGTTTTCTGCCTGAGGCATTTAGGTCTTTTTTGGGTGGTAGGTGAACATCGCTAACCATATTGTATCTGAGTCTGTATCGCAACAATCGTTTGAGAGTGTACATAAAATACAGTATTACAGCACTTACTACAACAGAGTATGTAGTTCTGAAGTTCGCATTGCCCACACTCTGCATAGTTATGAGACTAAATTTGTCAGGTTATTCGAAGAACACCAAATAAGGAATCCAAATGCATACATCTATTATGCATAGGACTGCCATTATTTTTACTATTCGTCCCAGAAATGCTAGATAGGTAAAGGCCTAAAAGCCTATATTCTGGCAGATGTAGTCATGATTAAACTACGTAATGATCCTTCTGAGTAACCAGAATGCATGAGTACATCCTAATAGATAGACTCGAGAGCTGTCGGTGTTGGGAGTGTGAACTTTAAGATCCTACTAGATGAAGGGAGCATCACTCACATAAAGTTGGTGAGTACTCTGCCATATTCTTTTCCAGAGAATGAGAAGGACACTAATGACTATGATATGTACGAGGATGAACCCATAGAAGCTGCTTCCTGTAACGAAAGCTCCAGTGTTCTCCACCTATGGCATTCGCTTGTTTTCAATTATAGAACCAAACTGCCTAGCTTGAGATTAATTATCTTATTTAACACACTCAATCATGGGTGTAGTTTGCTCTAGGTTGCCAAGTTTAATAATATTGCCGATTAGTGGTGCTCTGTGGCTGTCGCTGCTGAGGATAGGCCGTAACCGATTTCAAACTTAGGGTTTGGAATACGGGGGATTTATCCGTCAACTCCGTACATGGGGAAATTCTTCAGGGAGCTCTTCGTTATTTCAAAAATTACCATATCGGCAGGCCAGTCTATGGACAGACTATTGACCTTGTCTTGTTTACCGTTGGGGCGAATTATGTAATCGCCTACTATTCCATCGACTATTCCCTGTCCACCTGCAGTACCTGGTAGCCAAGCTGTAATTACAGCACTAGAGTTGGCTAACGCATCATTAATTATCATAGGTCTTCCGGAAAGAAGCACAGTTATTAAATTGATATTCTTGTCAGCCTCCTTGATTGTGGTGATGATATTAGAGTCGAATGCTTCATAGTTAGTTTGGAGAGTTTTTGGCTGAGTAGATGGAACGTAAGGGTTTTCAGCAGAAACACTATTGTAAAGACAGGCAGGGTTATCGGCTTCTTCGCAATAGGGAATGTTCACATCTCCTGCAGATTAGGCATACGGCACTTCAGATAAGGCACCGATGATTAAGGTATTTCTAGAAGTCATATTCTTTCGGGTGGTTTTCAGTTCGTCGACAAATTTGGTGCGTTCTCTATCGATGACTACCTAGTCAGTAAAGGTAGTGTAGTTAGGGTAGAGCAGGGTGAAGTTATATCTCTTTTGAAGGTTCTTAAAGCCGTCTAGAATAGAAGAGGCATTAGTTGTATTTTTGTTGTTGCCACTCCATAAATCATTTCCCATGAACCCTTGCCATCTTAAAGACCATCCTCCGCACTGAGCACCAATATTATCAAATGTTCTGAATAGCTCTAGCTTATTTAGCTTATTGACATTGAGAATCCTTTCTCCAACGAGCACTACATATTTAATCGTAGGCAGAATATTCTTTGCTGGAATAATATTGTTGTCATTCTTCAACATTACTAGTGATTCTCTTACAGCTTGTAATGCATCAACGTAAGCAGATGCACCTGCTTTTTAGGAGTTAGATTGCTCACCGATAACCTTTTACTATTGGGGTTCCCCTACAGTTTAGACCAATCCCATTGCCAGTTTAACTGATAGGACCTTCGTGACAGCATCATCAATTCGAGAAATGAACAAATCTGTATTTCTCAGTCCTGTTTTAATATGCTTAATGTATCCCTCCAGACGAGCTTTGTTAGAGATCATGGCGACATCCACACCTCCGTTCAACATCAAACTCACTGCCTCTTCAGCTGTTACATTCACAAAGCTTGTGGGCAATCTAATGTCGGCCAACGCATCTGCATTAGATGATTATTACTGAATTGATCGTAGTCAGATACGATAAGTCCCCCAAAACCCAAGTCTTGTCTAAGAACATTCAACAGGTAGTAGCTGTTAATAGATGAAGGGATTGCATTTATTGCACTGTAGCTTGACATAACTGAGCCGACTTCTGAAGCAATAGCCCCCTTGTATCCCTGGGAGTTTTGAGAAACGTAACTCGTCCATCCGTGGATTCTAGCATCACCCTGGTTAGCTCCATGTAAAGTTGAACCATCCCCAAAAAAGTGTTTTGCTGTTCCAAGCACGCCATTTATTTTACCTAGTGAAGTATCGACATTCTGTAGTCCTCTGGTGTACTCCTTTCCGTAAAGATAAATGTAGTTACTCTCAGACCCCATTGATTAGTAGAATCTTCCCCACTGAGTGTTATGGCTGACTGCTACGCAAGGAGCATAAGCCTGGTTAAAGCCATACTTCTTAAGACTCATCATTGTCCAGTATCCAACGTTGTAGAAGTTGTTGGCGTTATGACTGCAAGACAGTCCAATGTTATGTGGGAACAGTACAGTTCCTACGACATGTTGATCTCCATGGACGGCATCTGTTGCAAGAATGAGCTTGATTTTGTAAGTCTTTCCGTCAGTAGCCTTGACTTGGACACCACTAGAACTGAATTTAGCTCCTAATTTCTGCCAGTTGTCTAATGTTCCACCTAAGAATGTCTGCTTGATTTTATCATCTTAAATGATGTTAGGGATGCTAGCAATCGAACCGTTGCTGTTAGGGACACCATTTGCTGCGACTAAGAGAGAGCCTAAAGAGTACTTATCCACTTCGGTTGGATCGGTGACTTACTTGGTGGTGATAGCATTGAAATCGAGGACGATGGTTTGTCCTATTTTCTGTTCAAGGGTCATACCAGCTACAATCTTCTGTGCTTGTGCAGTGTATTTGTCGAATATGGAACAGGAAACAATACTTAGGAGTATTGCTACCAATAGGATTTTGGTCATAATTCCTCTATAATTAAACGTTATCAATAGTTAGTTTAGCCATGATAGCACACAGTTTTGTTATATTTGTTTGCAATAGCCTTAAATATTGGATTGAATATTTTGGAAGGATGTTATTTCAATTATGTACTGAGTTTAAGTTAAAAGCATAGAATTAATTAAATTTTCCAATTAATTAGGATATTTCAAAGCACAAGGCCCAGAATATTTCAGTCATATCTGTGAAGAACGTATATAAAACTAAATAACGTTTTTAAAGAAATATGATGCAGTTTATGAACCTGGAATAGCAAAGTGATATTGAGCATAAAATTTGATTTTCAGTCTTTAGGTATGCTTAGAGTAAAAACATATCTGACAAATAAAACAGTATGTCAGTTGTCAAAGGGGGTTTACTAACTTAACATAACTTAATACGAACAATCTATGTTCCAAATAGCCATACAGGGCCAATTAGTATCGATTCAACTTACAATGATAAGTAACTATTGAGCAACAGACACTCTGGTTATCTATGCAAGAATAGTCGCATATTGTTGGTTTTACAATGAATAGATTACAATAGGGTAGATGGTGGTTGTAGATGGGCTAGAGGGTGAATAAAAGAGTCTAATGAAGCATCATGATTTTCTTCTGACGGTAAGAGAGGGCATACGGCTATGCACATTGCTAGTCTTGACTTCCAGGACCTTTGTTCTGCTTTACAGTTCGTTGACTCCGTGCCATAGTTTAACCAGTAGTCCGATTTGTAGGATCCAAGCGATGAAGAACAGAGTGAGCCAAGTAGAGGACTGCATATTAAATATTATCTTTTATTTCGCATTTGGCATGCTTATCATTATCAAACACCTCCCCTCCAACATAACTCTCCAGATTGACTAAATCTATGAGGTATTGTTATTTAATTCCCGTTCAATAGGGAGAAGTTTATGGGTGATTTAATTTTAATATTAATGTCAGATAGTTCGGGAATACAGGGAACTGAATCTAGAAGCATATGCTTGGAGTATCGCACCAGCAAATAAAATACCCGACCTGTCCTCAGATAGATGTTCACTCCATTAGACAAGTCTCAGGACACTACCACTCACACCCACAATAATAAACGATTCGAGTAGGAGAGGAAACGAGTTCGTTAGCTTTAGTCAACTACTGCCCTTCAGCAGCAGAAAATAAGGCAGTTGGAGATCGAGATGGACACTATGCAGAGATCGCTGTAGTATCAGTTGTAGATGTACAAACGAATGTTGGGTGAGAAGTAGAACTAAAAGAGGAAGCACATAGAGACGTTGCAGAATAGATTCGATGCAGAGGTTCAGCAAGCCCTCAATTAAAAGTAGGAAGAGATAAAGGGATTGCAGGAGTAGAAGCAGAGTAAGATGCAAGCGATGTAAAATCTGTTAAGTAAAAATCAGCAGCAAGATAGATAGATTATGGGTTTGAAGTAAAAAACCAAGCACTTAGAGGCTAGTCTATCAGAGTCAGAAACTAAACTCAAGGAAGCTAAATAATGTTCAGAACAAGCTGGGCAAAATTACAAATAAAGCATAAAACAGAAACAACTCTAATATGAATAGCTACGATAAAAGTATAATGAAGAGGCAGTTAAGCATGAGAAGGAAGTGCTGAGACTGCAAGAGTAGAAGAAGAGGGAGACTTAGTAACTAAGTAAACAACTTAAAGAGGTGGCAGAAAAGGAATAGGAGAAGGCAGCTCTAATGTTGAAGTAGAAGAACGAGTAGTTGGATAAGTTAGTGACCAGCTTAGAGTCTGAAGTTTAGCGACTGAAGAATTCGATAACTAATAAGGATAGAGTGAATAGTGCTCTGATGAACGATAACACTAGGGAGAAGGAGAAGACATCTAATATGGAGAGATAGTACGAAGGAAAGTTGGCTGCTCTGTAGATGAAGCAGAAAACCCTGCTTAGAAATGTTTAGACAATGTCAAACGAAAAGTCCCTTTACAAGATATCCTGCTAGCAGTTAGAAGCTTAGCTGTAAATTTTGGAATCAGATCCATCATTGAAGGAGCTAGCTGAAGACAACGCAAGGCTGACACTAAAAAACTAACAACTAGAGGATGCATTGGATAGGCTTAAGCAGGATACCCCTCAAAAAGATGAACTACAGGAGCTGCGATAGATTTTGGTAGAGAGTTCTCAAGAGCTGGAGCGTTGCCGAAAGTAGCTGTTAAATTTAGCTTCAGAGAAATAATAGCTATTGCAGCTGACCCAGTACCAGAGCGAGGAAATATAGAGGTTGAAGTGTCCTATTTAAAGGAGATACGAATATCATCGGTGATATGATGCCGAACGAAGTGATCGTTTGTGTTCGAAATTGAAAACTGTGTATTAGGTGGTGGGGTGTAAAAGGGATACAATCGGTGAACGAGTCTATTTGGTTCTGAGGCAGGTTTTGTTGTTCAGGTAGGGTTTTATTTCGGATCGTTGGTGTTTTACTTACCTCCTATACTGACTAAAGTTGACATCTCTTTTGACTGTAAACTTATCATGCATAAGTGGAGGCCTAATCTTTCCTTTCTGCAGGAGATCCTAATAGCAGAGTTTAGTGTTGAAAGTATTGGTTCTGAAGAGTCTGTTGATTTCTAGGTTAATAATTTTGAACCTTTGCGGAGTTCGAAGAATTACTCAGGAGTGAATACTTCCTTCATGATATTGATGATGATCTCCATAACATCCTCAAAGAATTTAGATTCGGAATGTTTAGTTTTAAAGTGTCTATTGTCCAGCAGGAACATACTGTAGGCATGACCCACTTACTTCGTTCTGGTCTTCACTTTCTCCACTTCGCTCTACAGTAGCTTTGGCTCCAGTCCTTATCTTTATTAGGCAACTATTACATATCTTTGGTTTCCTTCCTCAGGATCAGCTGCCTAGTTTAGATAATATTGAGCTACTCGCAATACTCGTAGATGCGGAAGACTAGGCTCTAGAACAGAGGAGTTTTGATAGCCTTCATGAGTCTGGTGGAAGATGATGTTAATTTAACGAGTTGATTGAGTATGAGATCTCTGAGTTTACCTTAGTAGTTGACCAAAACCATTTTATTATTGCCTACTGCGATTATGTGAGAGAGTTATAATTAAAATGGACTGGCACAAGCTGAAACACTTTTATTTGATGGCGGCGATGATTTTCCTCACTCTCGTCCTGCTCTCCAACCACTTCTAAATCCCCTAGATCATCCTAGTGTCCACCCTAGCGGCTCATGCAGGCATCGCCTACCAACTCAACACTGCCACCTATATTCTCAACTATTTAAGGGGAATCGATAACAACAAACCTCAACTCTCTACTATTAGCTACTAATCGATTACACCGTTGTCGCTATTTCGCACTGAATCAAGTATCAGCATAAATCGAACAGATGACTACTATGAGTTGGATAAATCTCGGAGCTTTATGGATAGCAGTAGTAGCCAAATGTAGAAGAGTAGGTATGAGAGAATGACTAATCTGAAGAGTTTACTCAATAATCCTTAGAAATACACTCAGCAGGAAATGAGTCATTCACGGGATAACATATTAAGGTCTGTATATGGGTTGGGGCGCTCACAGTTAAGTTTAAATTAGCAGGGAGAATCACTGATACAGGCTGACCTTAGAGAACTTCACGATGTTCATCTTAATTCTCTGGCTAGTTTGAAATTAGATGCTATTACTCACATGAATGGCGTACGTAAGGTAGTTAATTTAACATGTGCTCTAATATCAGAAGTTGTGAGTAAGCATAATCTCAACAAAACTGCACTCAGCTCCCTCCTGCAGCAGTATTTTGGGCTGAACCTAATAGGAATGGGTGTAGGAAACTAACATATGGTGGATATTCAATAAGTGCTTAACGCTGTTGGTTCCATAAGGAGAGCCCAACATATCAGATGGAAGTGGGTCAACGATAGCTCTGCTTAGACGAAAATTGAAGTTATGAGCCAGTTGGTCAAATTAGCATAGGAGAGACTGTAGATCGATAGGCATATTTGTATTGAGGGTGTATCTATGATGTATAGTTACAGGTAGAAGGCGTTCGCCAGATTGAAGACTATTGCTTAGGGAATGATGCCTAACTATTACAGAGGATCTTTTTCTCCTTAAACTCAAGTTGAATTAGACTAGGTGTCGGACAGTGAGTTACTGTTTGCATTTTTGTCTCAGGCGATAAATAGGCATATTTCGAAATATTACTTAAACAAGATAAGAGTGAAGGTCGTCTAGAAAGCCCTGTATGAGCCTCAGTAATGCATATCCTTTATCAAGGATAGGAGAAACTCCACAGTAGTGCATTTGAACGTTGCTGCTGGGAAAGTAGCGATAGACTGCTAGCCTGGGCCTAACAACATCTACAGCTCAATGTATCTGTACATGTGGGCTCTCAAAACCTACTTTCCTAACGAACTTAAGTAAAATTGCAACCTAGGATTAATTGTTCGTAAAGTGCTCTATTGATTTACATTCATACTCAAATCATCAATCTTTATAAATAACAGATAAACCACATACAACTTCAAGTGAAGGCGCTCCCTGTCAACGCATTCTTAAATAACTGATAGGCAGCTGCTCGTCTGGTCTGTGGAACAGAGTGTGAAGCTCCCTTCACAGTCACTAATAGCACTCCTGAAAAAAGCTGAGCGAATCCTGCGTGCTGTCCATCAGCAAGGAACCAAGGGGTTCTAAATTACAAAATCATTACAATGTGAGGCTCTCTTCCAAGTTAAGCGCTTCCAGGTTTTTGATTGTATCGATGTAAGGCACAACGGAGTCCCAGTCTCCATTGTACAAAAACATCTTGTAATTGGTAGAGAACTAGCCAAGCAAATATCGATAGGAGCTCATAGATCCTCTCAAATCGATATTATAGTTATGAATGACGTCGTCTGCACAGGGTCCTTGCCAAACCTGCCCTTTGTATTTTGCATGGAAGGCCTAATCGTTATTGTTGAAATAGTTATGAACACCATCCCAATAAGCACATTCAGGGTCATTGAACTCTAAATTACCTGTATGGGAATAGAAGTCTTGGGATTGATTAATAGGTTGACTTCCCCTAATAATAGTGTTTAATATGGACTCTTGGGTGTGTCGCTTTTTGCTTGGTGCCTGTCCTGCGAAGCTATCGTTATAATAGCAATAGTCATAAACACTGTAACGATTGATCTCAAACACGTTATCGTCGAATCTTTGTCTGAAGAACCTGCAACCAGCGGAATTGGAGTCTCTAGGACAGGATTTCTTCCAATAAAGAATGAGTTCTGGATCAATAAACTAGTGGTTGATCATAAAGTTGGTCTGAGACTCTACAATATCCCCGTTTTGGAAGGTCATAATACCGTTACCAATAAGCTGCCCCCTTAGTTGTACAGTTATGAGAGGATTACCACGGTTGTATTTGTCGATAAGGACTGCCAGATCAGGTATGTATTTGCCTGCATACGACTCTCCAGCAAGCCAGAAGTCATTTTTTGAGTACTCTTTGAATTTGGTTAAGAAATCAACCACTGCCTTAAGATTGTCTTGAGCAACTTGAGAGTCATTGTAGGTAAAGTTTTTCTGTTGGTTGACTGAATACCCAACTCCTGCAGGAGACTCCAAGAACAGCAGATTAGACAGCCTATTCCAGGAGTAATCGTTTCGAGTGAGCATATCCCCATCCTTAAAGTCTTTTCCTGTCTCAAGGTAGTATGGTCCAATCTATTGCAGGAATCCTAATTTAAATCAGAGATACCCAACAGGGAGGAGCAGCCAGGACCCCCATTCAACCAGAGGGTAACAGGATCAGAGTTGTTAGCCCCATTGACAGACTAGACGAACACATAATGTAGGGATCTGTTGGCATTACCAGTTTACAGATACCCAGAGTAGATGCTGGTGTTATAAAGCTGGGGGTAGCCCTGAATAAGCTGAAAGATACCGGGATTTTGCTCATAAGGTCACCAGCAGGTGCTGCCAATATTGCGGAGAAGCACAGCAAAGATAGTGCTATTCTCAACATCAAGAGATTTATAATTAACAAATCTATGATAAGTGGCCTTATCATATATAAATTTCAGACTATTGAGTGTTGCCCTTGCAATCTGTAGTAACGCACTCGAGCTGACCAAACTATTTTACGACAATATTAGAAGAGGAATCAGGGCTAGCAGTTATGGAATCGAGTTTGAAAGTACGAGATGATGATGCCCAGTTATCGATAAAGCTAGCAAATACCACAGTATCATCGAGATAGACGTCTTTAATAATCTAAAATTTTCCAGTAGAAGAATTCTTAAGTAGTTTATACATGTAATTGCTACCTCTGAGAAGAGCAGCCCCATGTTGATAGTTATCCAAGATGAGCTCAATTTGTTATTGGAAGACGATAACCTGATGAACTTTAAACACTAGACAGTCTAGTTGAAGAATGAGTATGAATTTGTAATAGAGGACGACGAGGTAGTTTCGGCCTAGAGTGAATAGTTGGCTACAGTCAAGAGTTTAAATCTGTTGGATTGGGTGCTTCCGAGAGAACTAGCTCATGAAGATGGGATCGTTAGTGTCATGCTAGGGGAGTTTAGTGTTGAAAGCCAAGAAATCTTAATTATCGTAGCTGAACTTGCTGAAGAGTACAATATGCAGTGTGTTATCTCTGTTGACTATCCTCACAACCCATATTTAATATCGGCTCCATATTAGTAAGATTGAACCTTTCAGTTGGATGCATTTAATAGGTTAGATAGACTCTAATTCGAACTTTCCCACAATAAAAGGAAACTACCCCTATGCAATCTTCACCTGAGATGCTATTGTTTTTATTTGGTGGGACTTGCTAAAGTTCTATCCTTGAAGAATATCTTACTATTATTTGGAGTATGCCACTACGTTCAGCTGACTCCCATTAAATAGTATCTGGACTCTACACTATTTGGTATAGTTACCTGTACCCTTCGACTCTCATTAACTAGTAGTCTAACTTATACCGACCAGTAGCTTCTTCCAGGAGCTAAACTGACTCTCTCCCAACACTGATGCTCACAGGTTTTCCGTAGAAGTATGCTATTGGTTCCTCCCACTAGTTGCTGAGCATTTTAGTGACTGTTATGGTGAACTGAGTAAGGTCTGGAATGATGAGTGATTTAGGAATGGTAAGTAGGAGATCCCCCACAATGAATATGTCTAGAGTAGATAAATACGTACGTTTATCTTGATCATGGGACACTGGTACAACTTTACAGGCATTGAGCATAGTTAGTTAAGAGATGCGAATTTGAAAGTTTTTACGTAGGTAGTCTTCATTGGGGACTATTACTAGTAGAGGCACCTAATCTACTCTCTCCAAGATGGTAAACTTGTATTTCTAGCCATTAACATTAACTTCCATACCATAGAATTTAGTTATTTTAAGCTAGTATTAGCTACTGAATTATTTGAGCAGACACAACTATTCCTTCTATTTGTCAATACAGTAGAACTTTAGGATGTTAACTCCCACAAACTTTATGGCTAACACTTGGTAGTTATTTATGTTGCAGATAAACTCTATTTAGTCGTCAAATACGTACACAAATCTAGAGTTGAGTTTAGGCTATACAGTGTATGCGTGAATCTGCCCATGAATAACCAGAAGTAGAGTGTTGTGAAGGATGACCGCATAGTCTAGTACTATGCTCATATTGTCGAATAACTGTCTAGTTTAAATTATTTGCTTATCTTTAAGTTTCTTTATTATTATCTTAGACTAAGTAACTTGCAGTAGACCGTTTTGGAGAGTATGAAAGAGAAGTGTCCTTTAAGTCTTTTACAGATCTCTGAAGGTTTAGTTGTTGCTTAAACTCAATTTACCTGCTTTATAGGATACGTCGACAAACAAAGACCCTAACAAACTGCTAGTAAATAACAGAGTGTTTTTATCAACTAGATAAACCTCAGAGTGAAGTAGGGGAATGTTGTGTTTGACTTTAAGGACTGATTTATAATGGGGCTGCTGAGTCAGACACACTATTTATTTTCTGAGTCCTGTCTCCTTTTAAACCACTAGAATATTACTATACTTATCTTTGACGCTATGGACTGAGCAGATCTTAGTCATCTGGTTGGAGATCACCTTAGCTAGTTACACCTGGTGCTGTCGGATCTACCCATGTAATAGATTGTTCTATTTGGATAACAGATAAACACCCGATTTATCAGCTAAACATGCCTCTGTCATTTACAAGTTGAATTTAGCAACTGTCTTAAAATCAATTTTTAATGTGGGGCTCACTTGTATCAATTGAACTTACGTTTACAATAGGTTGGCTATTACAAAACTGTTTGCATTTAGATGTTGAAGAATCCTACTGTAGCTGCCTTGTACACGCTAAGATTGTTACGTGACTGTTGAGTACAGAATTATGCATGTTTATGTAATTACAACTAGGATTGTCCTGTCAATCACCACCATATCGATGATAGGTGAAGGAATGTTTAGTAATATGGTTTTGCCAGTTAACTGCTCATAGCTTTTGCAATCAACCATCAGCTAAAGTAATGAGTATACACCACCTTCCTCTTTGAGTACTAGATATCTACTGAAAAAACTATGGGAGAGTTAAACTTAGGGTTGATGGGTGAAATATTTGTCCCATACAATCTATTTGCTTTTAATGAAGTTAGCGAAAGCTGTAGTATTCTATATATCTCTTCGCACAGATGTAAATGATAGTTAGGAGTCCAGTTGATGGAACTAGAGTACTGTAAAGTCCTTAGAACAGAGGTTTATCTGCAGCACAACTATTACCTGCTATTTGAACAGTAAACAACTAATAAAGCATCTCAACTGCTTCCTTTCCTTTAGTTAAGGGATTGGTACTTTCGTCTGCAATGCTGGCACATAGCCGAACAGATCGAGTGTTTTTGAGGAGACTATCTATTTAATCCTCTGTTGGTGGTTTCCCGAGGATATTGTGAATCCGAACAGTGCCCAGTTGAGATGATTGTCCAGTACGAACAATAGTTATGGGTAGACTGTTCCAACCTTAGTTTTGATTTGTTTGCGGGGTAGTGAGATGGTGTGCATTGCTATGATTTTCTATTCGAAGCACATATCGAACATTTTGGAGTTCTTATTAAGAAAGTTGACGTTGTAGTTCTTCATAGGGGGTGTTGTTTACTGAGCAGAAAGCACAGATGGGTTAGGGGATGTTCAATACAGCTAAGCTATTCATATTAAGTTTAAATAATATATGGACAGATAGGTCAGAAAGGTATCATGGACATTCTATGTGATTTCTTAATAGCGCCTATTGTGGATAGTCTAATACTCTAATCGAGGGATAGCCGAGTACTTACGGTTAGTTTGGTATCGCTAAGGTTGTAACGTAGCGATAGGTTGGTATCTGTGGTTGATTTGCAGTTGTAAATGTTAACTATTTTGGACTATCTTAGCTTGCACTAATTACAGAACAGGCTAAAGTACTTCAAACTATCCAGTGTGACACTCTATCTCTTCTGAATAGTGGAGAATTTCCCCTCAATGTATTCTTCTATCTATCTGCTGGAGGTTTCATCCAAGCTGTTACGCTGCATTATTGCTAGTTTTAGAAACTAGCGAGTGACAGCACCTTAAGCAGCCTTACTATCGGTCAGGAGACTTTATACCTAGTGAATGAGATTTTGAAACAGCATGGTGCTGGTAGCCATATACCTGAAAAAGGGAAGATCTTAGCGAGGGATAGTTTTCAGATACTAAGTCTCTACGAAAATCACTCTACTGTCTGTCCTTACAAAACATTTCATAAAATCTCCCAGAATAGTCAGTATAATTCTAATCCCACACTTCTTCATCCTAACTTATCGTTTGATTAATGACCCATTTTAGGGGGAATAGCAACCTTTGAGCCAGTGGCCTACCCTCCGAGGTAGCAGCATAAAAGTGTTATCCTGTATGAGTACTTAGTCATCATCTAGAGATACAATTATTTTATCCTTTCCACTGTAATGTCTACTCACATAGGATTTGTGTTAGGAGTGGATTCCAACAATGAAGGGCATAAATGAATCGAGAGCATCAAACAGTTTTTAAGGGAGATGAGGTGCATACATAAATTGCCATCTGAAGGGTCGAAGCATAGTGAGGACAGTTTAGGCGAAACTAACACATTTATTGATATTGGCACTGATAAGGATGATTTGCTTTTAGAGGAGAATAGAACTCAGCACTTTGTATGTGTTTTAGTAGCTGAGAAAGAGCTGAAACTGGTAATGCTGGCTATGAATTTAGTAAAGGTTTGATAGCGTCGGAGAGAATGTAATAGACTGTAAATGATTGTAAGGAGTCAGCTGTACTACATCCCGACTATAACAGCTTTCAGAATAGTAGAGGGCAGCCGACAGGTAGAACTCCCAGAGTTTTTGAGGGGTAGCTACAAATGGCAGGTAGGGATCTTTAGAGAATATTATACTTTTCTATAACTTGCTCCTATTCATCTTGCTACTATCCATAAGTTTGCGATCAGTGGAGACACAAACACTGATTTTGGGGTAGGAAGTAGTTCTTAGAGTGTGGAAGATGTCGATGAGCTGCTTGTGCATAGCGAACTGTGGACAGTTGGATACGATTACAATGGATTTTGGAGCGTAGAATGGAGTGTATTTGCGGACTCCACTATCGTCGTAGCAAATCACTGAGATCTTTTCCTGAAGTCGCTCTATGCCGTACATAATACTGATGGAAAGATCCGTAGGAGTGGTTGCCGTTTTCACCCGTCATCACGAAGTGCTCTACACTCGCACTCAGCTTTGGCTGCTGTACCCGCTCCACTAATGGCTTCCCGTTTATAAAACTGTGGCAGTGGGTTAGCGATTCGTCGAATACTCGTAACTGGTCAACTGAAAGCCAGTTAGATAGCTTCTAGAGTAGATCCTTCTAAGCGGTTTCAGCAGGGAGTTGGTTGGTGAGTATCGGTCGAGATGCACCACTTAGCAGACTGTAGTAGTACTGTGGGGAGCTGTACCCCACTAAAACACAATATTGCATATTAATTCTAAAAACAGCTGAAGGAAGCGGTTAATTATTATCTATGCAAAAATAACTCACTGAGATTTTGAACGTCCTAACTGAACAGTTGGAACACTCTGTCCTGACAGGACTATATCTATGCTTTAGTTTAGGTAAATCTATCGTCCGAGAGCCAAAGCATCTCTTACGTAGGTTGGCTAATTGCAAGGTTATTCAAGTCTACTTGTTGCTTAGCGTTTTTGGGACCGAGATAGAAGCAAATGATTTCTGCTTTAAGCCTCTTTCAACAGCCTGGTGAGTTTATCTACTTGCCTGGATAGGACGACATTCCTTAGGAGTTACCTATTTAGATTTTTTCTTATTACTGCCATCTATTATTGTTTATGAGCAGACTCATGTGCTTTATTCTTTTTCTTATCCTCAATATTTATCCTCTTCACAATTATTTACTGAATTTACTTGGCCTTTCTTAGCTCCAACTTAGGAATGGCTTTCCCACCTTTTTTAGGTTAAACCCTCCGTTCTCTTGGACTCATTTAGTCTTCGTCAGAACTGTCCATTTAGCTTTCTCCGCTATCCGACTAGTCATATATCTTCTTTTGGTCTTAGTAAACTCAACCTTACATTAAAGGAAGGCTCCCAAGTCTTGATTTGATTTTGGTGGAGGCTATTTGCTGTTAGTACTCCTATCGCAACCGTAACTCTTCATCTAGTTGATTTGCCGAGTCAGTGTCTGAATTAATAAGCAGTTACAAGATTGAGTTTGTAAAGTTCTTATCGATTTTGCCTCTACTTTTACAATTCCTGCTCTTTGGAGAGTAAAGCCTATCTCAATGCTTCCATATCATCATGCATCTTCACTGTAATGCTTTGGGGATCAGATATCCCCACTATCCTTATATGAAGCATATTCTCACTATCAAACTGCGGTCGAGATTTCTCTAACTATGAAATTCGAGCCTATCTTTGCCGAATCTAAGCTTTAAGGTTGTGAATAACCCCTTTGAGTTCGTCTATTAGGCTTCTTTAGTAATCCTAACTAGCTTCAACCATCTTCTGACTGATCAAAACCTGAGTAAACTGTAATGAACCTTGGAGTTGGCTTGGTCGATCTCCCCTTGTCTTTGAAGGAGTATTTCCTTTAGATAGTCATTTTATTTATAGAGTTGGTCTACTAGTTTTCGATGGGGGTGCTCACCTTCCTTTGAATAGTCGAGGCTGGCCTTGAGAGCTTTTTTATTAATGTTAAGTAACTCCTTTAGTTCGGTGAGTTACTGTCTAATCTACGCATTTTATTTTCTAAGGATCTGCTAAGTAGCACCAGATTTTGTGAACTATTTTGTAGTCATAACTGCGACGATATTTAATTATAATTCTCATTAGCCACAATGTGAGTTGCCGGTATTAGGCTGAGTTAAATATTAGGGCTGGGGATTATTTTACAGCAGTTGAATGAATTTGATAATTATTATGAGTAATACAACGCACGCCCTGACATAGTCACTAAAAAAAACTATTGGCTAACAATCTGCTAAAACCAAACTCCAGCACACTATCCAAAGCTTCTAGAATAGAATACAGTAGAAGATCAATGGGGTATTCGTTGATGTACTTATTATTCATAAACTAAGCTCATCTCTCAATCCAAAGTGCAGGAACTCAAGCTGCCACCCATATAATCGGAATAACACAGAGAAGAAAAGCGGACTTAAAGGCCTTCCTCCACCCATACATCCTTCTATTTTCACAATAGGCCCAATAAATCCGTATCGCATAATATAACTCGCTTATCGGACAGCATTAAGAATAAACTGGAGGATGGATAGGATAAGAAGATAGCCTTTAAGACAGCTGGTTCTAAGAAGTATACAAAGCCTAAAAGGATGGAGCGAAAGCCTGATATCCTCCCAAAACATATTAGGGATAATCCCTTTGCATAGCCACAGCCAGTGTCGGTAAGTGATATTGACAAAGGTCTGTTTAATCTGATAAATAAAGGAGTGATTGCCAAAGATATCGACGTAAGCACCGCCTTCTAGAGAGGTCAACCTCCTGTAAAAGTTAGAGGAGCGATATTACATCATTTCGAGTAGAAAATGGTGAAGGAGGTTCCCTAGGAGCATGTGAAAATATACAGACCGTAGCCACTGAGAACGTTTAAGAAAACTGACGATTTGTGGGCGTTAACCCAGATTGAGGCGATACCACAGCGTCAGCCAGGAAACTATAAATTGGTAAAATAGTCAATGCAGCCAGTAGATAAATACTCGTCTAGGATGGAGGATATAAAAGATCTGAGCATAATCCACATATAATTTAGGCTGTTCAAAGTGGTAGAAGATAAGAGTTTTATTGAGTACAGACAGAAGGAATACAATAATTGGGGAGGGATCCTAACTGTAATCGACCAGATAGAAAAACTACTGAAGAAGTATTACATTAAAAATGTATTTGCTGATTCGCGTAAAATAGTCCTATTAGCTACCTAAATGAAGAAACTCACCCGCAGAAGTTTATTAAACTGCCTAATTAATGGTAATTAGAGGTCCAGTGTGATAAGTGTAAAGAATATAACAGATATGACTACTAAACTGCAACTATGCGCTACAGTTATCAACACAGTGACTCGATGCCATCTGCTGAGGAAAGAGTATTTGAATGTGCAGAAGAAGAAAATGAATCAGTTTAAAATAGTCAATTGGGTGAAGACTCGACTGTTCTACAAGAAGTTCAAGCGTTAAATGTAGACACGTAAGGAATAGCAGATGAAGAGATTCGATGTTCTACAGGATAAATTTTGTAGAGAGTACGCAGAAATTAAGCATGGAAAGCACTTTTAAATTCATATTCCCAATGCATCTGCATCTAAGGATCAGCTTTTACAGAAGCTCAATCTCTAAATAACGAGGATTTTCAATATTAGAGACCCCAATCTACACCTCATTTATGTCTGTCCTTTCGAACTGGCGCCTGATATTATTAACTACTACTACAAGGTAACAGTTTATTAAGATAGATTCTGGAGTTGGGCTAAGTTCCCAACTACAAGTAACGAATCATATTTATGGTGTCAGATCCTGGACACTACTTTAAGAACAAGTTTGCTAACTCCACTGTGTTATACTACAACACAACTGCTCTGAGAGGGTTAAGGGCTCTAGTAAAGGACACTCCCTCCTACATCGTCAGCAGCTATCCTCAGCAGAACGATGTGCTGTTAGCAATTTACCTTAAAATCCCACTTTTTCAGAACTACCATATGTCAAAATAACTGAGTTTGCGAGATAGCAGTATGCTGAAGTTCAAGTAATTGGATTTGCCAGTTATCTATAATGCCAGGATCGATAGTGACCATACGATGGGGTTGGCTGAGTTGATATCTAGAGTAAATAGGCTGAGTCAGTAGTGCAAGAGCAGAAGGTTAGTTATTAAAGCTAACCAAACTGAAGGTAGTAGAGGGATGGCTATTCTAAACCTGCCTGTGAATAGTCTAGATGATCTCTACAACAAAACTGTGGAAATTAACCCTCCACGTTCAATCTAGCCAAGAGACTTCTATTAAAGATTTATTAAGAAAGGTGGAATTATTTAGAAGGTATAGAATAGTTTTGCTCCGATAGTTGCCTGTGTGCTGATAACTCCCAATAAGAAGTATGAAATTCTGGGGACTTTTGATAAGGTCAGCAGTGGCATGGTGAATATGGGCTACTCCTTCCCCCAACAAACTATTTCTCATCAAGATCTACTGGAACCTCTAGACAAGCTTTTAGATCATCTCGTCTTCAGAGGTTACTATGGCTATCTAGATGTACACATGTTTGTTGATAATCGCAAGGTCATCTATTTTGAGAGACTGGACTGTTTCCTAACTAAGCTGTCTTCATCGCTGTTTTATTTTACTTACTTAATGAATGGGCAGTTTGACAACGAAGGACAGTACTCAACCACCGTAACTGATACTATCAGCTATGACTAGTAGGGGAACAACATACCTCAGAATAGGATATAAAAACGTACCTATGTTTACTCACCATTTGTTGTGCATTTTGGGTTGTCCTAAATGCAGATGAAGAACTTCTTCCAGCTCTGCAGAATTGAAGGAGTTTCATTTGACTTAGAAAAGAAATTCGGCTCTACGTTCGTGCTGGTTGATACATTGAGGGTGGGCATGGGCCTGCTAACAACAGCAGAATATACGAGGGAATCAGTCAAACTTATGTCAAGCACGTTGGCGTTTCTGATAAAGCAGAACCAGAAGACATCGACTGACCCTACGAAATAGAAGGAGCTGAGGATGAGGGAAAAATGCAACATCGCAGCAGTGAAGAGTCGTTACGACTAGCTGCTATCGCTGCTAAAAACAGACAGCAGTTATGATCCCCGAAGGACCAGACCGGCGCGCTGTCGTGTTCGGCGGGTCAAACATCCATGTCGTCCGCGATGAATATGTCGAAGGCGGGCTGGATGAAATGGCGGCCCGCGCGCTGATCTGTTTCTGGACCAGCCCGGAATGGTCAAC
>JAOXNN020028168.1:0-38132 GCA_028571205.2 Hydropsyche betteni | reverse complement strand
GAGTTCAAACTCTTCTCTTTCAAATTTACTTGAAGTTGGGTTAAGGGTATTACAATAGAACTATGGCTGTTCGGATATCCACGTTTTGCTGACTTAAAACTTCCTAACAAAGTACGGTTAAGCAATACGTTAACTATTGTATGCGAGGTTCAATATAAAATATTAATATTTTTATGGACCCCACTAAACCTATCCTTGGTACATATCCGCTCAATTAGTGCTCAACGACAACTATAACGGCTGCTTCTACAGAGATATTAGCAATAAAACACCAGATAGGCAGCGCCATCACAAAGACTCGCTAGAGGAGAGATGCGCAAAATTAGAACAAGAAAGAAACTTCTACAAAGTAATCCATCGACCTATTCTAGTAACAGTACCAGAAGCTGTACGAGAAGTACAACGCTCGTGAGAACCGTGGACGCTAGGAAGAGTACCGGGAGTACATAAGAGAGCTGGAGGATAAGATAAGGATGCTCGAGAGGGGAGGAGGCACCCACGGCCAACATACTCACGCCCATACCCACGAGGAAGTGCGAACTCTGAAGGAGAACATATAGTAGCTTCAAAAGATAGTGCTAAATAAGAACTACGAACTGGAAGAATCCTACCGGAAAATACAAGAGCTTGGTGGGGTACGGCAGGATACAAACACTTCCAAAAAGATCATGGCGAGTATCGATAGGCTTGAGGACGGGGTTAAGGAGGCCATTCAGAGCAACTTCTAACTTCTGAAGAGTAAAGTATTTATTAAAGCAGATAACAGTATCAACGAGATCCGTGCGCTCCAGAAAACTGGGAAGCAGTCCGCCAGAATATAAACACTCACTACTCAGACCCGTCGCTACTGACTTTTACGCCCTTTTCAGCCAAACTGTATGTTACTTATTCGTTTATTAGCGATTATGGAGTTGTATCGGTAGTAGTCTTGGATCTTACTGTGGAAGTCGGTCTGCTTTCGGGGTTAGCCATCCTATTTAAAGTAGTTGTAGCCGTATCCAAGACTCAACGACCCTCTTTATCTTGCTGGCATGCCAATATTCAGTTTATTTTCGGGAATGGGTGCTTTTCCAGATATTATACTTGCTACAGTGTCCTAACGCTTTAGAAGAGACCTAGCGTCTGTAGCTTGACTGGATCTACTTTTGGTGTTTCTCTTAAGTGAATCGTAGTAACCCACCACTTTATCCAACTACTCTGGAAGCAATTCACTTGCTTTATACTATCCCTATACGTGCTATCTCAGATCTTTTGATTAGTTCTTAAGGCGAGGCATGGGTTGCAGGTTTTACCAGCCTATTTTGAAGCGGTCTGGTCGCTTCGCTGAGTGAGCTCTATATTACTGTCGATGTTAACTTTCTTTCCCTTTGGGCTCATATCATATGTGAGTCTGTTGCTCAACATTTTCGATTATTGCTTTTATTACAAAGAATACGCCTACCTATTTTGTTATTTTATTTACCTCTACTTTCATAGCTTAACATTCGCAAATACAACTAACACTCTATCATTACGAATATACGGGTCATAAGCTCGTGAGAGCAGTGATCGCTAAGATTTTTAGCATCTGTACGTTAGTTATTCAGAATAAGATAGATTTGGCACCTGGTAAATAGATTGAGCTAATCGCCTGAATTAAGATAATATTAGATAAGCCTGATGGATGAAATTTGAGCGCTTCAGGATTATAAATATTTTTATCAGAAGATTTGATGTCAACAAGGTCGAAGTCAACAAAAGGAGGGAAAGCTGCCACAAGTGTTCCTGTTGAGAAGAAGAAGGCGGCCCCGAAAAAACCAGCTAAGGAATAGTCTGAATCATAAGAAGAGGAACCTAAGGTCAAGGGTAAGGGTGGTAAGCCTGCTGCTAAGACCAACAAACGGCCAAGATCAGTATCTGCCTCTTCAGAAGACAAACCAGCCAAGAAGAAAGCCAAGAAGTAGCCTGCCAAACGCAAAGACTCTGCAGATAAGAAAAGTGATTCGGCTAAGCCTGATAAATAGCCAGCCAAACCTGGCAAATAACCTGCCAAACCCTAAGATGTCAAGAAGATTGTAATGACGGGGAAGGCTCCAGTTGACTAAGTACATACGAAGATGTACGGATCTGCATTTCAGGTTACTACTCACGATGGAATCACTTATGCTTCTACCCTCAACCAATCCAATGTATCTGCCAACAACAACAAATTTTACATCCTTCAAGTAATTCAAACGACAAGCTCTCCACCAACCTACTTCTTTTGGAGTCGATGGGGTAGAGTGGGAGTTGATGGTCAAAATAGCAGAATGGGCCCTGTACCTTTGGGCACGGCAACCAGTGCATACCACTCTAAATTAAGAGAAAAGTCTGTTAAGGGCGACTACAGAGTGGTTGAGATGAACTACGAGGCTTAGGAGGATAAAGATGAAAAGAAAGCGAAGAAGAAAGACTAAAAGGAAGTCCAAGCGAAGGACGAAAAGGACTACAAAGACTCATCCCTACCCAAATAAGTGAAAGACCTTATCAGACTAATTTTTGATATGAAGATGGTGGACAATCAGATGAAGGAGATAGGTTACGACTCCAAAAAGATGCCACTGGGTAAGCTAGCCAAATCGAGTATTATGAAGGGCTACGAGGCTCTAAAGAACCTAATGGATGAGGTTAAGGGTACCAAACGACACGATAAAATTCAAGATTACACTAATGATTTCTACAGCTACATTCCTCATGATTTTGGGTTCCAGAAGATGCACAACTTCATCCTTAACGATTAAAAGAAGATAAAGGCTAAGCTCTAAATGTTACAATCACTAGAAGATATTCAGGTATTTACTAAGATGCTCGATGACGGAAAGATTGCCTCAGATATGAATGAGATCGACTCTAACTATCTGAAACTTAACACTACCATCGAACCACTGGATAAAAGTTCATAAGAGTACAAGATAATCATTAAATACCTGCATAACACCCATGCTTCCACCCATTCCAACTACAAACTGGAGCCTGTTGATATATTCACTCTGGACAAATAGTCAGATAACAAAAGATTCCTTAAGGGTATCGGCAATAAAATGCTCATGTGGCATGGATCAAGACTGACTAACTTTGTGGGTATTCTATCGCAAGGCTTGAGGATTGCTCCTCCTGAGGCTCCAGTGACAGGGTATATGTTTGGAAAGGGAGTTTACTTCGCAGATATGGTGTCTAAATCAGCTAACTACTGCTTCACCAACCCAACCAATAACACAGGTATAATGCTATTGTGTGAAGTTGCCCTGGGAGACATGAACTAAAAGTTATACGCTGACTACTATGCTAATTTACTACCAACAGGAAAGTCCTCGACCAAAGGAGTGGGTAAGACAGCCCCCGAATAATTCGAGATGATCGGAGACATAAAGGTTCCCAACGGAGTGGGCAAACCTCAGAACATTCCCAACGTAATCCTAATAATTAACATAGTGCTCTCTGCTCTACAACTAATTCATTGTGTACGATGTGGCTCAGATCCGTCTGAAGTACCTACTGAGGCTAAAGTTTAATTATAAATGATCCTCATCGATAAACAATATAAATATAATTCAATAAATGAACTACTCCGAGATTATCCTGAAGCAAACATCACTAAAGTAATTTAATAAGTTTGCTTCGGGGGCTCCGAAGGAAGCATCGGGGTTACTGCACCACTGCTGTGCTGGCCATGCTGGAGTAGCCTGACATTTACTGTTCGTTACCCACTATTGGTTACAGTTTATCGTTGTACAGGTATTAGCGACGGCCTGCCTTCAGATAAAATACTTTCGGCTTTGAAGTTGGAATTACTATAGCATCTCCCACATACAATAAAATACCTTAGGTGGTATGCCTCCACCTAGCAACATAGTTATTATGCCTGACTAGAATGGAGAAGGTCTTTTCGGATAGTTGGACAATTGGATGCTATAGTTTATTATTGACGAAGTACTGGATAGTCTTAGGGAGTTCTGTTAGCTTGTGACCCTCACCATCCACTACATACTGAGCTGAAAGAACAATATAATTGGATGTTCCTTTCAAAATCTGCCTCAGTCCATTGGATAGATAGACTACAACATACTCGTTGAGGACATCCACCCTGCATACCAAGTAAGATGAATTAATATCCTGCAGTAGAGTGTAATTTAGCTTCGGTATGCTGGATCGAAGCACCGAAAGTTCTTTGAGCTATGGAGAACTAGTTAGTTCTTAATTCATTAACACCAAAGTTGATAGAGTTGGTAGAGTGGGTACAGTATCTTTACAGGAAAGAGCATTTTCCATTTCAGTTTCAGCTTAGCCTAGGATTGATCCCTTACTCGTAGCTTCTAAGTTTCTGGTAGTCTACTGACCGACATGCTGGATGTATTGGTCATCATCTGCAAACTGTTAGACGTAGGTTTTGGTGGATTTAGCGATCATGTTTTGGAATTTTCGGTGGGTGGTCTGGTTTGAAGCTCTAGGTGATAGGAAGGAGGTTTTAGAACTGAGGATACTCTTGATATCTCTTTGAGTTTAGCAGTTCCTCTATTGTTCCAGCGTCTTCTGCTAAGTACAGTGGTCTCTTCTGAAGAAGTTGGCTATCATTCTACCAATAGTACTACTCTTTTTGTGCGGCTATTTGAAAAATGGATGGTTTTACAGTTCACTGGCTGTTGGTCTCTCACTATAGTCAATAACCAATATCTTTTGGATTAGATCCTTCAACTAGGGGCTAGCTGAACCCCATTTCGGAAATGTATAATCTGCTGATTTTATCCTTCCTACAGTATCTAATTGGGTCGTCATTTCGAAAGGATTGTAGCCGAACTTTAACCTAAACAGTACCACTCCGAACGACCATATATCCGCCTGAAAGCTATACCCGAACCCTCCCAGGACTTCTGGAGCCGCATACTCCAGAGTTCCACAAGACTACCTTTTGAGTTAGTTCTTATGGACTCTACAGGCTAGTCCGAAATCCCCCAGTTTAACTTTATTTTAATGGTTGATGAATATGTTGTTCGGCTTCAGACTAATATAATTTCAGTGTTACTCTCGGTGGATGATGTTGTTACTGTGAAGGTACTTTAGGGCCGAAAGTATTTGAAGACCGTATTGGCGTACTAGATGCTATTGGACGATTTAGAATTTTTAGCAGACTACATCCAAAGCCTACATAATTGCATTTGTACTTGGTTGGGACAATACTATAGCAGGATGTACTGGTAAGCCTAGTCTTCCCACCAATGATCTAAAAATACGATATGGGGATGCGATAGTGATTGATGCACTCTAATTTAGTCAGCTGAATTAGTGTTTGAATGGTACCAAGGTTGTAGGTTTAGAGTTCCCTGAGTTTTTATTTGCATACTACTTTCATGGCGTAGACTTGGAGACTACCCTCCACCTGTACCTTGTAGCAGATGGAAAAAGAACCTTTGCCTATCATCTTGAGCACTCGATAGCGCTTTGTAATGTGTTTTCCGTCTACTGTGATTAGCCTTTCCTAAAACATTTAAATTTACTCCTTTGTATTATAAGCTTCCATAGATTCCAACTGCTTCTAATTGGCAACCAGCGGTTTTACAGTTAATCTGATAACTAGATTTCAGAATATCTAAATGATATGTATCGAAGGCTAGACTGATTATTGCCAACGAAGACTCGATCAAAATATTGCAACATATTACGATTGTTGATTATTTAAATATCATTTTTATGATTAGCGCCCAGTTCAGTCAATTCGAATCGGATAAATAGTACAATAAGGTACTTCTCGGCAATTTCTAATCGCTGGTGGTGTTCGTCTTTTACTCTCCAGACCAGCCCTCTTCTACGACTTTTGTTATTAACCTCCAAAATCTAGTCAATACGTTCGGATAGGTACAAGGCACCAAGTTTTATACTGTCAACACTTTGGTCTGTCCCGAAACATACGCTAAGTACCAGACCAGCAGCATACCAGCCATAGCACTAGCCCACATAAACAATAAATGCATGGCCAAATACTAAAACCTTAATCCTTCCTAAGCGATCTAAACTATTGAGTAGCAGACACACCTGTTTAAGTAGCACTACCAGAAGTAAAAAGCTAGAGTGTTTGGCAAGATTTAGAGTCTATTGGATGCATCACCAATACTGGTATTCATAACGGGAACTCCAGATCAACCGAAATGTGGGTGGACTGGGCGACTTGTCAAACTTTTGAGTGAACAGCAACTGTAGTACTCGTATTACGACATCTACTCCGATGAGATTCTGAGGAATTGGTTAAGAAACTACAGTTCATGGCCAACCTATCCCCAGATTTATGTAAGGGGTAAACTGATTGGAGGGTTGGATGTCCTTAACGAAAGGATTGCTAGTGGGTAGTTCACCAAACTAATCCGAACATCGATGAAGGTTTCTCCAGCATAGGCCAAGCTCTCAAATATTCTTCAGTAGACCAAGGTAATGGCAATTTAACTCAGGTGGTGGTATTCACCGAAAAGTTTGGATTCGAAGATGCCAAGACAAAGTAGCTGATCAATAAAGTCAAATCAACCTTCAAACCCTAGTAATTTGCCATCTTTAATGTTGCCATCGACCCAAAACTAAAGTAACAGGTCCTACGCACTTACACTTTGCCTGCGGTTCTAGTCGATGGTAAACCAGTCTAACTCTGACAGATTGTATATTAGTGCTAATGATAATAAAATTATTATTAAAATGAGAGCCTACAGCCCAATCAGAAGCCTCGATACCAAGTAGTCTCAGCGGCTACTCTAAGATGAGCTTTATACTGCTCGATTGCAGCGTGAGCTCAAAAGTCAGATGCTGGAGGAATAGAACAACGTCCTCAGGAGGAAACTTCAAAATAATTCTGCCAACTAGGCTTAGCTTGTTCTTAGGAATAGCCGTCTTAAAGACTAGGTGGATCTCCTGAGCTACAACGTTCAACATACACAACAGAGTGTAGCTGTTAGAGAATACCATTCGACTAGGGTTCAGAGGACGATGCAAGAGGAGATCTCTTTCCTCAATAGACAGAATGATACACTTAAAGCTGAGCTACATGCCAAGAACGCAGAATTGGAGAGTGCTCTTCGTCAGCAGGATCTCCTCAAGGATAAATATGAAGCATAGATCAATTTCCTTACAGTGTAGAATAAAGATTTAAAGACCAGGTTGGTTGCAGGAGAGAACAACCAAGCCTTTGAAATAGAGAACTTGAGAAGAAAATACACTTCGCTACATATTGATGATTCTTAAGCTTTGAGGTCCACCCATACAATGTAAGTGAGGTTCCTTCTTGAATAGATCGACAAGGTAAGAGCCAGTCTACACGATAAGGCCACCGAACTTCAAATTCAATTCCAGGACAGAAGAGAACAACAGTAAAGATTTGAGAGCTAGCTTGCTGCCAAATAGAACGAGATAGCCCAACTGAGAAACCAACTCATAATAGTTGAGGCTGCTGCCAACAAGGAGATCAAAGGGCTGACTGCTAAGAGGTAGCTATAAAAATCTAGAACTGTAGGCATAATTTAGGGCTCTAAATAGAGCAGCTCCTACCTCGAAAGATAGATCAAGAGACTTACCTCCGAACTAAGCGAGAAGAACACCCAGCTTTAGAACCTCACCCGATCTTACTTGGTTGAGAAGAAGAAAAACTAAGAAGTGCAGAAGAGCTTTAACGATAAACTCACTCAAGCAAGGAGATAGCATGAGGAAGCAATGAGATAGAAACAGGCGCAGAGTGACCGAAGGGAGGCTGCCCTCAAATAGGAAATACTGGAGAAGAAGAAGAAGGAGACTGAACTCTACATGAGAATCGATAAATTAGAGAAGGATATGGAGGTGGCTCTGCATTAGAAATCCCTCCTTAAATCGGCGCTGGCTGAGCAAGACTCCGAAATTAGGGAATTGAAGACTGCTGCAGAGAAACAGAGGTAGGAACACTTAAAGTAAATTACCAAGATAATGAATGATAAAATTAAAAGGAGGTCATCTAGAATACTCTCCAGTCAACGATCCCTCAACGATAGCATGAAAGATAGCAATCTAGTGGAGCTGGCATCCGGCGAGCATCCTCCTATCACAGGCCAACTCGTATAGAACCTTCCCTCTGTTAAATAATAGGTGTACTTGAGAGAGTCAACCAAACAGCGACAAAATAAATCGATTATCGACTAGGACAACTAAGATCACGACTAGATTGCTGGACTCATCGCTCACTACGAAACCATGCTGTAGGAACAGAAGAACACCTACCAAACTCAGATAGAGATGCTAGGGGTTGAGATCCAAAAGCTAAAGAACAGCCTGAGAGAGAAGCATGAAGAGTACTCCGACATTCTGAATAGGTTCGCCCCATTAGTGAAGATTCGTGCAGGAGAGAAGTCCCTTTAACAGGACCGTCAGTAGCGGATAGAGAGGCACTGGAAGGCGGACATCGCCTTACTGGAAGTACTACTGTAGAAGCACAAAATTCGGATTCTTTGATTACTTTATCATATAACGAATTCTTTGGAACTGATGATAAGCCAGGCAAATCCCATAATCTAGAGTCTCAGAGCCAACCTGCTGAGGATTTACTAGTAGAACAGGTGTCTCTCTGAGCAGCTTTTGTAGTGCGACTCCAGAATGGACATTCCTCTACTAAAGAAAGATCTACTGTAGAATAGTTCGGGAGTCACCGAACAGCAGCTAAAGCGAAGGCTAGAGCATATGATCGAGATACAGGAGTACCACACTGAGAAGCTGCTGAAGAGGTTGCGAAACCAATCGAAACAGAGATAAGGGACGGAAGTTTAAAAATAAGAAATGCAGCTGAAAGAGTCCGTTGAGTATTTATTTCTGAGGAGGTTATGGTCGAATCATAAGGTGGGCGAACACTCTACCCTTGATGACAGGATAGATAGCATGAATAAGGTGGTAGCTAGCATCAAGAACAGACTGTCGGGGAAGCTGGAGGAAGCATCCACCAAAGAGGTCTCACTGTTTCTATAGCCTACACTCTATGATAGCCAAGTTCAGAAACTTAGGCAGGAACTCGAAAGAAGCCGTATGTAGAACTAGGAACTTAGGAACGCACTATGGAAAAATACTCTGGATTACAATACTCTTCTGTAGGATAAGTAGAGTGTCAATAGAGAACTCAAACTTACGAAGGATAAACTTAAAGCACTATAGCTACAGTACCTCCAAATGCAGATTACCAAGAGATAGAAATAGATAGCTAATGTTAATGCTGAGTTCGACAAACAGAGGGTGAAAAGTGGACTGAGGTACACTGCGAAAGATTTCACCGTGTAGATCTATAAGGAGGATAACAGAACCAAATAAATAACTACCCAAATACACCTTCCCGAGTTAGTTAACATACTTGACATATTAACAGCTTCAAACTAAAACCAGGTGTTCAATCGATAAGCCCTGCCGAAGATCAACCTTTAGAAAATGTGCAGATTAAGCATAGCTGAATAGTCGAAAGAGATTAATAGTGCGTTAACGTCAAGGCTAACCTACAGGAAGTTGAGTCATGCTGATTGTAGGGGAGTGTCCAGTGTAGCCAATTTTAAGTTTACTAAAATGAATACAACTGATGCCAAAAGACTGGAGGAAAGCACTTCGCACACTAACATTCCTATTGAAAGGGAGAGAAAGCTTAAAACTTAGATTTGATATGCTCATTATTTCAATTCAACCATTTTTTAGAGATTAATACAGATTATTAGTATTTACCAACTCCCACGACCAATTGAACTTATTCTTTATGTTAGATGTGCTAGTAGGTTGCTTTAGCATATAAGTAGCTAATCATATTCGATTTATCAACTAAAGTTGTTGGATTTGTCTATGCATATGCTATCCTAATGTTTTATAGACGGTGCTTGTTTACTGTTACTACTGCTTATGTTCCATACTGTAGTAGGGATGTCAATTAGACACTTGGCATCCACTTCTATGGTGGAGTTCATAAATTATAATAGCAAAAATAGAAGACCCCTAGTTATCCAATTGAGACATTTTATTGAACAACAGAAAATTCTAAATTTCGGTGTAAATGGTAGCCATACCACCGCTTTTTGTATCCTAAGATCCTTATCATAAGCTAGCAGCAACTAATTGACGAAGTTTTAATCTAAGGATATTACTATCGCTAAACACTACATCTAGGGTCGATCCTAACGAACAGCAGTTTATGAATAGCAGTCGTAAATTTAGGCAGTGAGACATTATTGACTATAAATGAATCGGCTTTGCTAAGGCTATATAATTATTCATCAAAGCTCAACATGGAAACTAAAGCCACCGAAAACAGAATCTCCCTACCACCAAGACCCAAGCTAAGCAAATTTGTGGGTAGGTACTCAGAGAAAATCGTCACCAACTACTACAAGATCAATCTTTTCTCCTCCAATCAAACCATCTACCAGTTCGAGTTGCTGTTCGAACCAGAGATACCCAGAGACAGCAGAGAACTCATCCAACAAGCTGTCGGAAAGATTGAAAAGGAAATGGTTGCGAAATTGGGGCCATTTGTTCATAAGGGTACGATTGTCTGGGCTACCTAAAATGGACCTGAAGATCTTGGCTTCGTCTCTGAGTTCAAGGATCAAAAGACAGGAATCGAGCACAAGTTCACAGTGCTATTCAAACGAACCGCCAAATTCAGACTTGAAGAACTCAACCAAAATCCCAAAGAAGCCCAGAAGGTTATTCAACTCCTAAACTCCCTGCTCAAGAAGAAGATGTCCAAAATCAAGGGATACAAGGAGATGGGAAAGTCCTGCAAGTACTACGATCTGTAGGCATCCAAACAGAATATTGTGGAGGACTCCAAACTCAAAGTCATGAAGGGCTTCACCACTTCAATTCACCTGCTAAATGGCAGCCCATACTTGCTAGTCGATGTTAGCACTCGGGTTCTCAGGAACGAGAGTTTAGCTTAAACTATAAAAAAGCAAAAAAATGCAGAGCTCTTGATCGGACGAACTGTTCTGGCGAATTACGGAAACAACAGAACCTACAGGATTGACGGTCTCGCCACCAACATGACACCCCTCTCCACTTTCAGTAAGAACGGAAAGCCAATGACCTACAAGGAATATTATCGGTCATTTTACAACATTCAAATAACCGACGATAAGCAGTTCTTGGTGAAGACTCTCGTCAAGAGAAAGGTCATGAAGAACAAGGAGCTTGTCGAAGAAGAGGAAGTCATCTATCTGATCCCAGAGTTGCTAAGCTTGACTGGAATGGAGGATAATGAAGTGAGCGACTTCAAAATGATGCAGAGAGTCTCGAAGTTCACTAAGATGGAGCCTCAAGAGAGAAAGGAAAAGGCTAGCAAACTGGTGAGCAACTTAAGAGCCGTTACTGACAAAACAGATCTGTTTGAAATTGAGCAAGCAGAGCGAACTATGAATGGGTATCTCCTTCCCCAACCCATTTTCGAGTTCGCTAACGGTAAAACAGAGGTTCCTAAGGCAGGCCAACTCAACTCAAGGGCTAAAGTCTTTAACCCTGTCAATCTCGACCGTTGGGCGCTGGTTTACACTGCTCAAAGAGGATCAGATGATGACTAAGCTGATGATCTCGTCAAATCCATGAAAGATGCTGGCAAAAGCTACGGAATTACAATTGAAGACCCTGACTTCTACAGGGCAAACTTCAATGATTGGAAAGACTTGTAGAAAGTACTCTCCACCCTCAAGAAGAAAGAGTAGCTTCTTATTGTAGTGATTCTGATTTCAGGCAAGGCTGAATCCCATTGTTACAGCAGAATCAAGAAAGAGTTGCTTCTCAAGCAGGGGCTTGTCAATCAGGTCATCAAAAAAGAAACTCTGAAGAAGAATATTATGTCGGTCTGCTCTAAAATTGTGCTTCAAATGAACGCAAAGATCGGATCCCCTCTTTGGAGAATCCAGAAGAAACACCCAGAACTGGAAAAGAAGAAGATAATCATCGGAGGGATGGCTATCTATCATAAGTTAATCACCGATAACAAAAGCTGTGCTGCGTTCTACGGTACCTCCAATTTTGACATGAACAAGTTCTACTGCAATGCCAAGTTGATGAACCCAAATCAGCAAAGATTCGACACTCTACATGAGTTGGTCGTCAAATGGGTACAGGCCTACTGCTTGGGGAATAAAACAGTCCCGGAAGTCATCATTCTGTTCAGAGAGGGTGTCGGAGAAGGAAGCGTCCAAAACATCCTCGACACTGAGGTTGCTGTCCTCAACAAAGCAGTTTCAATCATCGCTGAAAAGATGAAGATTCCGAACTACAAGCCAGGAATTGCAGTGATAATGGTTAACAAGAGAATCAACCAGAGGATGTTTCAGGCATAAAAGAACACCATCTTCAACCCAATTTCAGGTTCAGTACTCGGTCAGGAAATGTCAAGAAACGGCCAGTTCGAATACTTCATCGTTCCCCAGCACGTCAACCAGGGAACCGCAACTCCTACCGGCTACCAAGTCATCTACAACACCACTGACCTATCGGAAGACGCATTTTACTTCTTGACTTTCGAGCAGTGCTTTAACTACTTCAACTGGCAAGGAGCTGTGAGAGTGCCAGCCCCTCTGATGTATGCCGATGGCCTCGCTACACTTGTTGGTGACCACCTCAAAGAAACACCGACCGACGCCAAACTCAGATAAAAGCTATACTCCTTATGATATTATGTACCCTTACCAACAAGTTAATAATTGTGTGCAAGTCATTTGGGTTGTTAAGGTTGTATTTATTATTACTCCTCCTATAATTCGATCTCCTACTCTGATGACTTATCCTACTCGTTAGATTATTTGAGTTTCTTAGATGGGAGGTCTTCTAATTCTGATTGTATTAAATGGTACATAAGGGTTGTATGAGTTTAGTGAGGTATGTGTTTGACTACACTTCTGCAACCTTTAGAAGTTAGGAGAACTGTTCAACAGAATCGAATTAGAATGTTTTTGCCCAATCACCACACCTTATAGTCAATGACATCTTTATTATTATGAGATCGTATCATAAATTACTAGGTGATCAACCAGCTCATAATTTAGATTAGGTTTGAATTTAAAAGAGAATGGAGGAATTCAATATGGATTATACTAAAATATAATGCATAGCATGATGTTAAAAACACTAAACAAGAACAGCATCCGTCTATTATTCTGCCTGTTTTCGAAGAAGAAACCGTTAACTGTTGTTTCAGAGTCCATAGCTACAACTATCCCCGAGTTTAGCCAACCCTAACAACGATTTACAGCATATTAAATACAGCATTTTGATAAAAACTACCGAAGTAAGAAAAAGGTTGAGTAGAAACAAACAGAATAGTAAAACCATACGGTAAGTAAACAGCGCTCTCCTATTGTAATAATCAATTAGCTTCTGGAGTCAAAATTAACAAATGCTTAGCGATTTGAGTAGTTTGTAAAGCTTAGAGGATAAAATATGCAGGCTGCTGAGATAGTCTTCTTAGTAGGCAAAATCCTCAAAAAATCATTTCCAATTAGTGAAGAAATATCTTCTAAAATGGCTCAGATAGTCCAGAAAAACGATAAGTACCCTCAGACAGCTATTCCTCTCATCATCTAGTATCTGCTCACTGACAAAAAAACACAACCCAAACCCTAGCTATTCACTAAGCTGATGTCAGACTATCTAAAGTACATCAGTATCACCTAACAACTCCTCTAACTTCAATTCTTCCAAAAACTACCTTCTAGTATATTGGCTGAACACAAAAGACTGTTGGTTAGGTTATCCAAACGTAGCATTCCTACAGCATTATCACTATTTAAGTTACTGCATGAATCCCTAGCTGATGAATATATTGTTAGCTATGACAAATACTTTGCGGAACAGTTCCAGGAACTCAACAACCAATAGTTAGGGGCTGTCCTCATCATCTTTCAGAAACTCAATAGGAAAGGTCTGTTTGTTTAGTTAGTTAAAGAATTTGTTGAGGGGCCCTTCGCACCCAATCATCTGTCTGAGTTTAACCGCCTTATCATTCCTCTCGCAGAACTTGGGTAAATCCACTAATTTAACTTCTTTATCCTGTAGGATAAGATCGTTAATCTATTGCTCAGGATGGCTTATACCTTTGCTGATCTAAAGATTATGATAATTGTGTGTCATCACTGCTGTGTAGGGGGTTTGCAGTTCTGGAAAATGATTGGAGGACTGGACACTAAAAACTAATTCGGCTATTCTGAGATATTCGCAATATTGGGAGGGTACGACCGTAACCTCAGCTACAATACAGCTCTCTTCTAGAAACTCATCAGCAGAGACCCAACGATGTCCGCCTTAAACACCCTTGATGAGAACCAATTTTTGAAGATGATGCTGGTGTACTCTACCAACATAATGGCTTTAGAGTAGCAGAAGAGAAAGGTGTATGTTGAAAAGCTTAAGAGTGCTCTGAAAATAGTGTACAAGTAGAGACCCTTCAAAATATTCAGTATGTTCTTTTTGTGGTTGTTGTAAACCGAACCAGAAGCGAAGGCTGAATACCGTAAATTAGTGTACTTCATAAGAGAAGAGTAAGAGTTAGTGCATCTGATAACCAATTAGCGTCCGATATCTGAGGAATATCGGGAGCATATGAATAGAAACTACACCTATTTTAATGACTACCCTATCAGATGTGGCATAGAGTAGTTTATTCAGAACAGACTGAAGATGTTCAACTCTAAGTTGGTTATATGATGTGCATTTCTACTGTAATTTGAATTATCAACAGACTTTAATTTGCTACTGATGTTTTGGAAATAATTATGGTGTTTTATCAGCATAATTTAGTGTTACATCTTATAGATTACATTAAACATACGACACTCTGTTATCAATTTTGTCAGAGTGTTTAAATTGAAGAGGGCGATATATACAATAATATTTAAATGTCACAATACAAAAGGCAATAAATTCAAAAAAAGCTATACTAACCTCCCAAAGACTATTCTGCTAACACTCAGGTATTCAACACGCACCTACAATCTGTCAGCTCCACTCTTCTATTTCAATAGCTTCCTGAAAACTATTCTTCCTGCTTCAGATACATTCAAACTCTACCAGATCCTAACTCCAATCTCAGAGCCCTCATCTTAGTTCTACTGCTTAGTTACTTCAGTATTGACCCTCTGCGCAATTAGCTGTTCCTAGCATTCAAGTATTTGATGTACAACTGTTCTGATCATCTACTAGCACTAGCGCTTATCAGAGCCAACAAACACTCCATCTCAGATCCTATTCGTGCTAAAGCACTGCTAACCTAGTTCTTTAGGAGTTTGAGCCTCGGCACTCGCGAGCAGCTGTGGAAGAAACTCAATAACTGTCCTCATTTCATGCACATCCTGACTAGCATTCTAAGAGCTTATATTTACAAAGTTACAAAACAACACTGCTACCTAGACTCCTCCTGTAGGATACCCACCTAAACTATGCTGAATGTACTCAGAATGTCTCTTGATTTCACTTACTCCAAATTTAACTGTGAGATGTATTTGGTGGAGGATTGTATGCTAAGGGAGAGTCAAGGTAGTATCATCCTCTAAATACCTTCCTAAAAGAGACCTTCCGTAAGTAGTCATCAGTAACAGAGGTAGGCACTTCAGAGTTCGAGCAGAAGAGGCAAGCAAATTATCTCAATATTCTAGAGTGCTAGACTAGTGGAGAGTTAGAAGAGTAGCTCTGAGGAGTCCGAACCTGATGCTTAGGTTGTGCTGTGGAGAAGGAGGCCTCAAAATAAACATAATCCTGAGGTTATGGGAAATGCGTCAACCAAAAAGCAAAACTCAGATAAGAAAGTTATTCCAGAAGAAAGAACTGCTGATTGGAGTGCACATATGATGTTACCTGCCCAGAAAGGATTTTATTAGATTGATAGAGTTCCACTTACAACAACTTCTAATAGAAACTCCTACATCAAACAAATGTAGTACTCCAATAACAATTCTCAATTAACCTTCAAAACACCCCATCAGCAGATAGTCAGCAATACCTCTCGCGTTATGGCTGGTCGGCTTCAATAAAATTTGTTTCCTAACACTTACTTCAGAACTCCGATTATCAACCAAAATCAACATCAAAATCAGAATAGAGCTGCTCCGATCAACTACCCACCCAATAATCTCCAAAGATGTATGGGAAAGAATAATGTGTACATTAACACTGTCAACACTCCGAGCTATGCTACCGTAAATCCAGTTAAAATTGGGCCCAACCAATTGAAAGGGTAGGATCCTTATTCAAGCTCTCGATGCATATAACTAAATGCAACCAATTCGTTCGGACCTTTCAGATTCCAAAAAGCCTATAATAATTGAGTGATGATATTTATTAGTCCTCCACACTTGTACAATCAATCATGTTTATCAGTTTATGGAATTACGAATTTTATCTATTCCTGCTATTTCTATTCAACTTCATAATCGTTAGGCACCTTATCGCCCTGTTCCTATACAAGGTCCTCTTCCTCTGGTTGCTACTCGATCATCTCCTGCTGTTTCTGAAGCTATAGTAACTCCTGCTCAGTTATTTCCTATAGCTTGAACTTATTCCTGCTCTCTCCCATATTCACTACCTTCAGTATTGTTCTGTTTGGTGGTTACTCGGAAGCTTTGGGATTCCTAGCCTTCTCCCTCTCCTACTCAGCCTTCAGCCTTTTACTCTCTTGCTGATAGTAAAGTAACTCTTCCTACCCATGAGCTTTCGTACAGATTCTTCCTAAAGGACACTCACCCTTTTAATGCTCAGGGCAAAGTTATGTTTTGTAATTCTTCTCATCGAAGTTCTTCAATTCAAAATTACCATGGTATTATTTACATGCACTTCCTAATGAGCATAAACCTCTCTGATAAAGTAAGCAAGGTTTTGTTCTCTTATAAAATGGTCTCCTAAGTTACTGAGCCGTATGGGCGAATCGACACTTCCACCTACTCTTACATTCTCTTCCATACGGACACATCTTAGTCCTGTATGCTCCCTGTTTCGAATTATCTTCCTTAGTTATTAGTTTAGTGCGAGAAGGCACCGTTTTCTCAGCCTCACCCTATATCTGCTTCTTGATTTATGCGACGGGCATAGGTTTAGGGGTAGTGTGTTTGTGGATTATGGTGAGTGGATTAACGTGAGTTTGCTTAGCGAAGACCTGTTTGCTAAATGGTAAGGGTTGCTGCTTTTTCGACATTATTAACAATAAGATGTAAAAAAAGAGTGCTTCATATACTAACCTAGTTCTCGAGCGCAGGAAAGGTAGTCAAATATTAAGCAAGCTCATAACGACCAAATTATAGCCATCAGCGTAGACCCCACTAACTAAAACAAGATAGTAACTTGCTCTGAAGACAACACTGTCAGACTGTGGGATTTTGTACACTTGTTGTCATTCAGAGAACACCATCTTCTGGCAAATTCTTTCGCAGTCCCGAAGTAAAAAGACAGTTTAGTAACTGCTGCTATGGAAACAACAACCATATTTACTTCGGTTGTGGGTCAATAGCTTATGCAATAGATGACAGGAAATAGGGAATCATTCTGAACGAAGTGCACTGGAAATCTTAGAAGCAATCAGACGAAATTAACCATGTGGCGTTTGACAAGGACTTTAGGTATTTGGCAGCGTGCGATGACGAGGGAGACTGCATTGTTTACAACGCTGAACTCAATAAGTAGTTTATACTCGACCAATAGCATTCGAACTTACTGTTTTGTACTGAGTTCATCCACCCTGAGAGCTCTAAATACCCTGTTTGTGTTACTGCAGGATTCGATATGAAGATAACGTTTTGGAATTTGTAAAGGAGTTAGCCTTCCAAACAAGTGGATCTCAACCAAATAATAGGGAAGTATGCAGAGACCCACTGTCCTCCCCATATATACTGTATTGCTGCTCTCAAATCGTCAATACTCGTATCGACATAGTCAGGCCATGTAGTTCACATACCCTACTCTTAACCTAAAAAACCCAAGTTTGTGCTGACTGCAAGTTTAGCCAAGATATCTCGTTGTTGCTTTGCGAGGTTCCAGCCAAATGTTTTATTGACTATGGCTGCAGATAGTACATTCTCGATGTTCGACTTCAACAAAAGAGATCCTGTGAGTAATTGCCCCTAATTGATAGAGAAGTTTTCAACTAAAGCTGAACCTAACTGGATAGAGACCACCTCCGATTCTATTTTGGTGGCTGATACAAGCGATAGCTTATCGATCTTTAAGTTTAAAAAATGAGTGATAGATACTGCATATGTATTTTTGACAGCTTAGATGGTATAATTTGACTATTTAACATAATGACAGACGACCCTAGGCTGAGTGTGCTCATAAAAGAGGGAGATGATGGAGATATTGTTTTACTTGGCAGTCCCTACTAGAAAGCTTCACAAAGGAGCTCATATAAATCAGGAAAGTAGTTGGGTCCGTGCTGCTTGAGAAGATTCTTCGGGAAAGTGGGACCTCTCGTCAATTCAGAATACCAAATAGACATCTCTAAACTTAAGCTGACTGATATGGGAAACATTTAGTCCACTGTAACAGCTACAGTTTAAGATTTGGTGGGTTCTCTAAGGTTAGCAATAACAAAACTTCTGAAATCGAAACAAATTCCAATAGTTTTGGGTGGTTCTAAGGAAACTACACTAGCTTCAACAATCAGCTTTCTGGAAGCGTATCCGAATGGAAGAGTATTGTATTTGTTTGGCCACCCAAGTATGAATAGGCCTTACGACCACGACAAACTGACTTCTGATAGTCTGCTTAGAGTACTAACAGCTTAGCAGAGAAGTCGTGTACTACTAATGGGAACCCAATAGAAATACTTCCCTAACCAATAGCAGGTACCAGTAAAAACCATAAGCATCGAATAAATTAGAAAAGCCAAAACAACAATAAGCAACGAGATGTTTGAAGTAAGAACTCAGTTAGCAACCGTTCTGAAGGAACAGCTAACTAAGGACGAATGGATGGTGTCGGTGAGCGTTGAAGTTATCAAACTATTTGAAGGAACTTCTCTGAAGGCTCATGGGTCTATTATTAACGAATAAATCCTATAAGTTATGATGCTGTTAGGCAGATCCAAAGTCAAGCTTATCGATATAACATAGTTCAACCCATCGTTTGAGGACTACAATAGTTCTATACTCATCCTCAATATGATTTATTACTATCTGCTCGGTCATGCCTCTGTATGTTGATATGTTCATCAATGGTAATACATATGAATGTTAAAGTATGAACTGAGAAGTGGTAGTAAATAGTAAAGAAACGCCACTCAGATAATTAGCCTCCCTTATTTCTTGCCGATGCCAGACACAAATCGAAGGCCTGCTCGCGATGCCATCACCACTATCAGTAGGAGTAATAGAAAGACAATGGTCAGGTTGTGAGATTCAGCCAGTCTAACTCTTTATCTATCGGTGTGAGCCAGCCCAATCGTGTTATTTTCGAAGTCAAACAGAGTGATATACTCCCTTAAGAAAGGAGTCCCCAGTATTATCACTCTATCGAACGCTTTCATTTTGAGGCAGACTATCTAGGCTGTGCATTTGTGCTTCCCAAATTTAACATATAAGGGTGGCTTTAGTACGAAAGATTGCGTATGACCCTACTTATCCTTCACATATAACTCAATGTCAGGGAACAGTGCAATATTGTACGCACTAGAGCAGGGACACTAAATCCCATGTGGCTTCTGAATACAGTTCTGAGCTAGACGAGTTTGTATTTTAAGCAGCACATGATTGAAGATAAGCTCAGGAAACACCAAAAGGGATGAGCCTGTATCAATCATAGCGAGTACATTTTGAGCTACAGTCAGTTAATCTATCTAAATATCGCTAATCTTTATTGTCCATTCAGGTGTACTATTGAAGTACGTAAGGGCACCTCCGTACTTCAGGTAATCTCTATTAATGCCTCCGACAGTTAGCTCAGTGAAGTACGTCCCATAAAATAGAGAGATAGTGTTGTTAGTATCTAACAGCTTCATCAGCTTTATTAGGAAGTCTTTGCCAGTTGAATTCCCTCCGATTCCGATCACTCCGTGAGATTTGTAGTGCATTATATCGTTGGCCTGAGTAACACAGAGTATTCGAGTCATTACTCCACATATATTGAAGTCAGTTTAGTAACCTTTTACCCAACCCACCCCGTAATGGATCTCCTTCGGTACTGTTGAATTGTTGCTAGTTTACTAGGATTTGAAGTTAGATGCAGACAGACATCTTACAGTTCGCTATGGACAATTATCGCAGGTTGTATCTGAAAGCCACAAATCAGGAGAGCCTGTATCAAGTACAAAGAGTAGAGACTGACAGTCTTTGTGAATGCTGCAGAGTCTGACGTGAGGTGTGGAATGGAAGGGTTCGAGCTGTATGGATAGACAGAGTGATGTGCTTATTAAGGCAAGCAATATCAAAATCATCATTATATGCTAATTGTACCTATTTATGTACATACTTTATCCAATATCAGAAACTATTGCAACAAATTCAATCAACTCTCTCAAATTTTGGATTTTAAGGCTACAGTACAGTGCATAAATCTTTAGCTTACCATAAAGCCTCCCTTTCGCCAGCTGTCCTCTGTTATTGAGTAGATCTCGATTGATTTTAAAGGGGCTTTGCTGAAACCACCGAACACGTATATACTCTGAAAGTCTAGTGTGGATACTGCAGAACCCATACACCTTGGCTATGATAGAGGCTTAAGAGGTTTCCACTATGCGGTGTAATAGTCGAACTTCTAAACATTGCTTAGGGGCTGCTTTCCGTCGTGTCCGCCTATTACATATATTCCATCGGGCATACTTACAGCCATGAAGTTCTTCCTTGAATAACCCATCGGTCGAATCATTTCCCATCTGTTTTTCTAAATGTTGAATACTTCGCAACTACAAAGGACATTACCATTAGGACCTGTTCCTCCAAGAGCATAAATAAAGCCATCGTAGCCCATCAAAAGGCAAAACTCTGACCGAGAATGGTTCATATTAGCCAGTTTTTTAGGTTTGGTCAACTCCCCCAGGTTGTACACTTCGGTTGTATTAATTATACTCTTAGAGTCACTGCCTCCAACCAAGAATAGTTTGTCTTTGTAAATAGTAGCTCCAAAATTACATTTAGGTGCGCTAAGCTTGCAGCTAGACTCGTTCAGAGTCCTTTATTTAGTGTCATAAATGGCTATTGAGTCTGTTCGCTATGCGTTGTCCTTCGTAGTACCTCCTATTATCATCACAGATGAGCTATTAGGAATGGACAACGCTTGGAACTTAATTCTCTCGAACATGAAACCAGTTAAACTGCTCTTCTCAACTGTGGTCAAATACTCCTAAATATAACTCATACCGTATCCACCAAAATGAACGAACAGGTTGCTGAAGGTCTAGCTTATCGTTACATCATGCTATCTAAATAACAATAAATTTACTTTATTGACAGCGACATCTATTCCGCTTGCTGGTTGGGAAACATATTATCGAAGCTACTCTCTATCATTGAATTTGAATGCTTCATATTTATTTCAGAGATGTTGACTTTTTACTACTCGAAGGTATGCTCCAGTTTCTAGGGAGTCTGCTTTCTCCTCTTTACGTGCTTTTAGTGGGTTTAGCGGAGGTTGAGCTCCAGGACTACCGGTTATCTTCTCTATTCCTTCGTAATTTTCTTCTTTGTTAGTTTGGGTTTTTAAGCTCTACGAGTTTAGCTTTCGACCTCCTGCATGAAGCTATGCAACTTTCTAAGTTCCTCCATTTTGTTGAATACTGATGGTTTGACAGTTAAGTCAAATTTGGGTACTTTAAGCTGGGCGTTCTCCATAATAAACAATCTTTTATTTGATTCATTCAAGTATTGGATATTTCGGAGAGTAACCACTGAAGTGTAAATCTTCTCCAAATCGCTATAAAAGTCGAATTTGTCGGTAAGTTAACTTCTGATACCCTCCAACCGATCCTTCTACGTTTTGTAAGTATTCTAAAAATTAAGTTTTGTCTGCTGCTACATATTCTAAAGCTCCTGTCTGATGTTATCGTAGAAGACCCTCACGTCCATCAGACATTTTCTGTGGCTATCATCCATCTTCTACTCTACACCCAGGATGGTAGAAACTAACTTTTGCAGTTACTTCTTACTATTGCTGATTTTAACACTAGCTGCAGCCAGTATCTACTTGTCTTTAGAGACAGTCTGGGCGATTGAGGCATAGCTATGCGAACGATGGCTCTCATCTGTAATGCATACCACACATAGTAGTTACCGGTCTCTCTAGCAAAACACTTCCAAAGGTTTCTTGTGTACTTTGCAGATATACGCTTCATTCTCATACGATTCCAACATACTCAGAACTATACAGTTTTTAGGAAGGCACTCGATAGTTCCTTTTTGAATTTTGCCGCATTAGGCACATTTAATCTGGCCTCCCACACTTTTCGATACAATGCAAACCTCACAGAGGGTATGTCCACACTCCACTAACACTCTGGGTATTCTCTGTGTTTTATCGAATAACTATGCACAGCTAACGCAGTTCATATGAATTCATATAACTAGTTATGGATTTCAGTTAGGTTAGTCTTGGTTGGCTAGGCTCTGCCGCAACTCTTTAATACCGTAACGAAGGTCAATGCTCTTTCGGAGGCCCAGCTCTATTCCAAACTGCGACCGACCTGCTGCAGTGTCCTGTGATTTTCTTCTTTTAGAAGAGTAGATGTCAGATATTCTTCCAATCGAAGGGAGATTGAGACTCTCCCTCTGAATATACTCTTATAGTTTGGAGCAGTTAGCATTTGGATCTTTCTTTCGGATGAAATTGAAGATCTATTTTTTCTAGAACCTAGGGAAAGGATCGAAGTCCATCTTCATTGGCTTTACTAACCTTCCCTCTTGCTACTACTTCTTTAGTGGACGACTTACCACTATTACCTATCTTGTAGCTGAAATCTATTTAGGTACTCGATGCCGTTTGTAATCTCTGAGCTTCTGCCGAACAATAAAATCTTCATTCGATCTTGCGGATATCTGCTCAACCGATACAGTTTTAAGCTCGTCAGCTACTGGAATTTCGATAGGAGCTACAATAGGCTGTTATTATTTAGGCTCTTCTTTCTAGGGCTTTAGCCTAAAAACAGTCTTTTATGATTGAAATCGAGGGAGGGTCTATTTGCTGAAGATGGGAAACCGTTGGGTGATGTCATTTTGATACAGTTACTTAGATAGTTGCTCAATTCCCTTCAGCTTCTTCCATAGTAGGGGGTCAAGGAGCTTAAACCTTTACTATTTTTAGTATATATCTCTAGCTACTTGCTGCCGAAGATTTTAAATACTCTTCTACTTATCGTTCGGCATCTTAGTGTATGGGTTCATCTCTAAGATATCGAGAATACTCAATGCTAAGGCTCGACCAGCTGATTTTAAATTCCAAGAAGCAGATGCATTCTACTAATATTCGGCGTAGCGTATGTTTTGGTACTTCTAAATGGCTGCTGCGTCCTGCTCTGATGGTCTTTTTTAGTAGTTGCCATACAGTCCAAGCTAGACAGCATAGCAGTAGGTGATGCCAGTCATTTTATAGGCCACCACCCTTCCACATCCTTACTTTGTGAGCATTTAGTTGGCATCTTTGAAGCACATTTGAGCCATCGAATAGTTGCAGAGTTAAAAACTGAACTGTTGACAGTTTAGTGACATCAGTTTGGCGAAGAGTTTGGTTTCAACTTGCTGAACAAAGTCAGTACAAGCATTTCCATACAGAAAGTAACCAGATTTTCGAGAGTGTCCGTGAAGATCAAAATAAGCGAATAACTTTTTTTATCTCTAGTAATAGCTCAGTAAGCTTCGCACTGCAAAAATAGAAGGGCTACATAATCTAAATTTTACTGTTTATGGGATTGGGCAATATTGTAACAGCGGTTAAGATTCTGTCCTCGGGTGTCCATCCGGTAAAGTCCTCTATGCACTCCGTCTGGGTTAAGCATGGGGACAACTACAAAAGTAAACAGTTTTCTTAATATCCCTGCCCTAATATCAGATTTATTTAGTAAAAACTAAAGTAGGCCTTCCAGAGCATACGAAGCAGCAGTTTCCCCTGGATGTACTCTACAAGTAACAATAATAACAGGCTTTTTGAGTTTCGCTGGCCTATTATCTATGAGTGATTACGGGAACATTGAACTTGATATTGGCTATTCGCAAACATTCTGCTTACAGTCGTGTGAGGAAATAGTCAGTATGGGCACTATTCTGCCCTCAACAGAATAGGTTAGCACCTCCTTCACCAGATAAATATCCTGGTCGTTTCTGAACTAACTGTCCAATCTACGCACTAACTCAACCATGCGTGTAAAGCTGTACGGTAAGGCAAGTGCAAAATACACCTAATCTTTTTATTGAAACTGGTAGCTGAAGGTGAGCTGTAGTTACTCATCCTACATCCTCCGCATAACTGCCGGTTACTGGTAAGGGGTGTACTCCTTCTATCTTTTTCTTTTGACGCAAATTTTGTAAGTGTTTGATGATTCACAATCCTTTATTATCTATGTCTTACTCCGAACAGGTTTTTGAGAATCTTCATTCTTACCATCCTAAAGTTCAACTTTACGGAAGTAGAAGTTGAGACTCTAAAGTGGAAGAATGTCTTAGAGGTGGGTTTTATTGATAGTCCTTCGGCTATCACATCGAAGCCGGGTTGCAGTTCGAGCTTGTTTAGACAATTGTTACCTCTGATTCGCTGTTGAGGACTGCAGTTTAGATGTTTCCGCTGTCGAAGTTGCTACTGAGTTTGATTGTAGCCTGCCCTACAATAAACTCAAAATCATTGTGCAGAAACCAACTCATAAACTATATTATTTATACACATTCAAATCAACCTTCTGACTCTTCGTCTTAGTCGTTTCCACCAGCTTCTAAGTGCTACTTGGCATAGGCAGTCGCTCTATCCAGTATTGATTGGACGTTTTTGGGGGTTAGGTATTTATCAGCGAATTGGAGATACTTTTTGAACAAGCTTTTCATCTGTTTTGTTTTCAACTCGAGAGAGATGGCCCGTTAGAAAAGAGGAGGAACTCTGGTGGTGTGGCTATCCAGCTTGATTTCCATGTCGATGTAGGTTGACCATATGTCGGTTCGTTTGGGTAGTTTACTCAGTATGGATTCGTAAATAGTTCTGCCTATTTCAGGTTCTCCACACTGATACTCTAAATTAGCATAATGTGTCTGGAGTAGGATATTCTTCTTTTTATCGAAGGTCTGCTCGGCTCTTCTAAGAATTTATTTAGGTTAGAGTGATTTTGGAATGGGTCGCACAGCTCGACAGCGTATAATGGTTTTGAGGTAGACTTCCCAAACTTTGAGGTTGTCCTGGAACTTTCTCAGCATAGCTCTTCCGAAATCCAGAGCGATATCCCAGTTATCCTTGGAAATAAGTATCTCTAGTATTCTGAAGTACACCTTTTCGGAAACTCCACTAGCTATGGCCTTCTTAACTGTACCCTATAAGTTACCCAGAATCGTCTACATATTAATCCAGGCAATCCAAAGATTATCTTTGTCATCCAAAGAGTGCATGGAATCAATGGCCTTTACAAACTGCTTTCTAATGTCGTCTACTCTTCTTTATTTTAACAGAGAGGAGATGTACAGAAGGTGAGATTATACAGATGGGGAAGAGAGAAGCAGTGAAAGGTAGTGACTAGAAGGATGTACATCTTCCATCTAACCGATCATCTAATCTATCCTGTGTGCTTGCTACTCTTAATCAACCTCATCAGCTTGTTGTTTATCTTAAGCATCGTCTGACTATTAATCGTCGGACTCTTCTATCTCCATGCCCTAACCCTATTCGGCTTCGGCATCATCTTATTTACTAGCTTCTTCCTCTTGATTTTAGTCACCCTCTTACGACTAGTTCATTCCCTCCATTTGCATCATTTTCCTTATTTTTTCCTCTTCGTTATCTTGATTTAGCTATTACCAATTCAATTCCTTTTCTTATGTTTTGTTCACCAAGTGCTATTCGTACTTACGATTCAGCTAAGTAACGCTATCGAGCCGCTGTTGCACTCGCTAACCCTCCTCACTATTTACCAGTTGGCTCTCATCAGCATAGCTTTTAAAATGTTTATCTAAGGTAGATAGTTTTATCAGGAGTTTAGGTTCCGTCTCGAAAGCTATCACTTTACACTTAAGCACCCTACCCAAAGGAAAGATCTTCTCTAATGGGTCAGTTGTATTTTAAGGGCAGTGGTTATGGGGAGAGATAATTCCTCGAAATTTAGAACCAAACAACGATACAAGGGCATTACCTTTGGTGTATCCCGATACTCTACCTTCAACCGTAAGACCAACCTTAAGAGTATCGACGCTCAGGTAATACCCATACTTGACCACACTCTATCTCAAACTACCATCGAAAAGTTTGCCTTCTGGTTTTATCTTCTCTCTTACAAGCCTACCGAACACCAATTTATTCCTATAGAACTGTTTGTACATATCCTCCAGGAGACCATCAGTTAGCTCGGTTGTTTCAACCCTAATGTCATAGTTGTAACCAAGGCTGATAAAGCAGCCCTTCTATGTCACAGCTTTAACATACCCGAAGAACAATATGCCGGGTTTGAGACTTCCTCCGTTCGGAATAACGAGCATTCTGCTCCTATAGTCTCCGTTTTTCTCGTTTTATCTGTACCTAGTCATACACTCCTTCATATCTTTGGGTACATCCTCATTGACAATAGATTATCTTAGGCTAAACCATCCCTCTGATAACTGGCGTCCAACTCTATACTCTCCTAGTACTAGCTCCGTTCCAATTGGATTAGGTAGTATCATATCAGTTACTTCCGTTATGTGAACCGAAGCAAATTGGTCCTTTTAGAACTGTACCCTAGCCACAGGAGATTTGATAGCCACTACCCTACAGATAACCTTACCAGAGTTTTATTTCTACTGCTCAGGATACAAATAGTACTAACCATTCCGTGCATAAACTTTAACTCTATCACCAATTTTGAAGTGCTCATCCAAAGGCAGTATTTTGGGAAGCTATTCTGGAGGGCAAATGTGTTTGAATATGCTAAGCTGTATAAGCTTCTGTTTCAGCTTGATATAGATTGGTTGGATGCTCTTAGTGTTTACACTGCATATTGTACCCATAGATTGGCCATCCTCCTCGATTGCCGAAGACTTCCTTCTCTTCTTCGCCTATTTCTTAGTTAGAGACAGAGCTAGCTATAAGAGTCCCTTTTTGATTGTACGAACATACACAAGTGCACCTTTACCTTGCTAATAATTAGAAAGTTAACCACCGCTAGCCTTAATCTATCCTACACTTACTATTCCTTTGATACTGTTCTGGAACTCAACCACTATTCCGTTGCTATTGATACTCGACACGAATCCAACGTACTGTTTCAACAGGTCTATGGAGTCTACACTGTTTAGTTGCTTATCTTTTTCAGATACTATCAGAGAGTCGTAAGAGACCTTAATAACCTTATTCCACACATCCAGGCACATCACCCTAAACTTGCCCGTACCCTTACCAAACACTTTGAAATTCTGGAAGGGTATATTTCTGCTGAGCTCTCCAACCCTCACTCCCAGCTTCTTGGAGCTGCATATCTGATACTTCTCGAAGAAGTTATTCTATTTTATGTAGAGCTTCTACAAACCATCGATTGAGGTGTGCATTTGAAGAGGGTGGATCATCAACCTTTTAGAGTGAGAAATGTAGACTCCCTACATCTGCACCATATCGTCGGGTACTGGTACAGCAGTATAAAGTACACGCTGAGGTTAGTATGCTTGTAAATCTACATGTATTTCTGAGAGGTAGATGGTGGGAGGTGACATACTCAGGTGGATAATCCTACATTCTAGTTTATCTTCCGTTTTGTATTATTCTAAGGGTTTAGTTAGGTGATCGATAAACACATACCCATAGAACACCTTCAGGAACTTCACCAATAGACCGTTCGCCAGTACCTTCAGTACTTTAGTATTGACTCTGGATCCAGGGGTTACATACTCCTCTAAGTCCAACTTCTCGAGTTCCTCTACTTCCACTCCTTTCAGATGAATTTGGGTGTCTTCGATTCCCAGCTCCACAAACTTCCTGTCTTTATTAACTGATTTCACCCATAGCATTAGTTGCTTCTCCTCTACCAGTTGCTCATACTGCTACTCGCTCATCGAGTCTTTAGGGATGAAGTACTTGAATTTGGCAGTTTTGCTCACTCTCACTACACATCCAGTCTACTCTTTTGACTTAATTTCGCCTGGTATTACCTGCCCTACCCTCAGTTGTTTCTCGTTCAAATTTAGATTAGACCGTGCCAACGAAAGTTGTATCGATTTAGGGTTTTCGCCTTTGATAACCTGGGCTGTCACGTACTCTCCAGGCCTTGAGTAGAGGGAGATGGCTTCAGGATTGTGTGAAAAGTTGAGTTATTTGTAGTCGATGTAACCTTTAAGATTTCTAGAGAAATTAACGACCAGGTACTTCCCTCCAATACCCCTATCGCACACTGCTCCCATAATAAGTGCTCCCACCTCGTACTTCGGCTTGGGTACCTTCTCAACAGACTTACACCCAGATTTACTAGACTTGAAGTAGCTGTACAGGTCGCCCTACATCGGCACATACCCTAAATTCACCTCCATTCGCTGGCTCTACTCCATGTGCTTCATCTTCTTGGTGGATTAGTCGATATACTGAGCCTAGATACTTTTGGGTCTGGCCCTCTTATTGTAGATAGCCTCTGTTTTGGACTGGAGCACTGGCACTAGTATGGGAGTCTTATTGAAGATGAACTCACTGTTGGCAGCTGCATCAACCACTTTCTCTTTGTATTTGAGGTGATAGTTATGCTTGGTAGATCGCATTGTTGAAATGTTAATGTTTAATTCTTACACAATACATTTATCATTCATAGAAGCCTTCGCTTGAACAAGGCGTACCCTAATAATCCAGCCGATATTCCTCCCAGGTTCCTGTGAAGGGGATCTAGAAGCAGTGCCTGGAAAGCGATAAAAGCCATCAGAAATTATATTCTCATGGGGAATACGAAGAACAAGATGCTCTGACCGAAGTTTAGGCAAGTCTCGAATGTTAGGAAAGCTGTTATTGCTGTCGTTGCTCCAACCTGGGGAATGAGCATATTTGATCGAGGCTCGAAGGCTGCCATTGCTAGCCCACCCATTAAGGCACCCAGACCGTAGAGTTTGAGAAGGGCACCTCCTCCCAACCTTGCCTAAATTCCCCTTCCGAAAAAGAATAATGTGAGAGTGTCAAATAGAAATGAGGGGATGTACATATTGGAAAATGCATGAGTGACAAGAGTGTGGACACGTCCTTGCTATACATTATGTTTGCTGTAGGCGAAATTCTTGGCCATGAATGTTTAGGACATTAATTTCAATCTCCACAGGAACTGAATTAGAAGAGGGTTACGAATATGCCAGCATTAAGTGCAATCAGTTTACCGGTCATGCTGGTAGGAGCGAGTACCTTGAGACTCTATTTCAGAACTGACCAATTAAACTTTGCAGCCATAAAATGCTTAATTAAAATAAGGGCTTCACCGAGTGAATAGCAAAGAGGATAAGAGCACAACTCTCAAATATGTCGATTATTATTTGTCCATTTAATTGAACAACTATCGATTATTATGAGAAATAATGGCATTATAGCCAATTTACTGAGATTAAATACGTCATTAAATGCATGATTAGGAAGTACATTCTGACTCTTTTATTCTTAGTGTTCGAGGCCTCGCTGCTTTTATGCTTCAGATGTCTGATTTATCGTTATTCTTTTTATCTAAAATGATAGCAAATTCGAAATTTTCCATAGTTCAACTTGCCGAGCATAAGCATTTCTCAATATTTTATCCAAATAACTATCCGGTTTGACACAAGCTTAAAGGTCCCCCTATCCTTAAATGGAAGTGACTAAAAATGCAAAAATGCACAATTAATTCAAATATTCGTAAGAAATTAGTGTATTTAGTTACCATGCGTCTGAAAGGACATTATTTATCACCAAAGACTATCCATTCAAACTTAGAGGTTATCTATTAAGATAGGTGCAATTAAGGTTAGTCGTTAAGAATTTAAAGTCATAATATCAAACAATCATCACAAGGAGAAATCTCTATAGAATTATTGGTCTTATGCAGGGCTAGTATCTTCTGGAGTCAGAAGCCTTAGAACGTCATCTCTTTGATTCAGATCAATAATTTGGTCAAACTCTAATCCCATCTGAGGTTCCTCAGAAGCAAACATTAGGCTTGTTTGCTTCCCAAGCCTCAGATTAGGAAGGGTTGGGCTCTCCAACTCCATAATTCCCGCCCTACTCGTTCCTACCATAATGGGAAGGTTGATAGAACCTTCATCATCAGAATACATCTACTCGGAGTCTCCAGGAGTGCTAAAACCAGGGGTTGTAGCGTTGCTGATAGACGGTTTTGCGCAATCAATTTTCAATTAGAAAGAAGGCAGTTTAATTGCGTTTTAGGGGGTAGATTGAACCTGCTTCACAAGCTTGGTAGGTTTGAAGTGTCTAAAGAGAAGGGTGAGCTCGTTTATATCTTTGACCAGGGACTCGAGATCGTTGACTTGATCTTGCTGAACCTCATTGAGTTTGGAATATCTGACAACTCGATTTTTGATATCAACACATTTCTCAATGAGTTCATCAGGTGCTAGATGCTAGGGTGTCCTCCTCTCGAAACGCTATTCAGCGAGCGCTACGATCTTCTGCAGAATATTGTGTCTGATGACCTTCACCTGGACATTGAGCTTTTTGTTTGATATCAGAAGGTTGATCCTCCTTAAGGCTTTCCTCAAGTTAGAGTAGAAGTGATTCTTCACACAATTGTCCGTTCTTCCTGGGATATGAACGGATATTTTGGCCCATTTATTGCCATAGACATTGTGGAATTTATAGAGCAGATTTTCCTCGTTGTCTGTCCATTTCTAGCTCTTGATGGTTGGATCCAGTTGGTTGTGCCATCTAAGTAAATAATGGAATACCTTTAGCGGCACTGTTTACCTGTTCGACCAGGTATGTTGTATTACTGTTCCATGACCTTGGCCACCAAACTCCACTTGATGATCTTCTTCTCCAGAATGATCTCCTTCAGGATACTGTCTTCCTGAATTAAATAATCTATACCTGCTCGCTCCACACTTTTCTAAGTGCTGACATGATAAATCAAATTAAACAGATTATTTAATTATTACGAACCATTGGATTTAAACTAACGCCTCTCCATTGTTGTTCCAGTATTGACGTAAATGCTCTATACCGGCCAATATTCACTGAAAGCCAAGAATAGATGGCTTTACAGAGATTGTTGAGTTTAAAGGCTGAGGCTAAAAAGAAATGAAAGGGTTTTTGATGGGTTATGCTGGCCAGAGCAGCAATTAGCAAATTTCGGGAAAATATTATTTTTAACGAATTTGCAAGAGTCGCGTAGTTGCTATTAAACTCTCCTTGTGTTTAACCGACACTGTCTCCAGCCTAGGTTAATGCAAGAAATTGATTATAACATACCTATGAATTGCCCTTCAATTTCAATTACTTCTATCTACCGAAATGAGTTCAAATCATATATGACGTTCTAGTAGAGAGTGGGACCTAAGATATGAGTGATTAGGCGATTTCAATACTAAAATTTATGTAGGTTGTGCTACGAAATGAAAAATAGAAGCAGAATACAGACAGAGTGGAGTCGATTAAAACCATTTAATATTATTAATAGTGGCTGTATGAGGCTTACAAAACTAAGATTACAGGGGTGAAAGCAGGCGGTGACGAAAACTGTTTCATTTCTGTATATATTTTTTTCAAATAATAAATATTCAGATAATTAAGGGTATCCCGATATTACTCTTAATACAATGCCATTCAAACTAGCAAATGGTTGAGTCTGTTTCCGAAAACATGCTTATTTGATAGTTCTCCAACCAAAACCTGCAAGTTCATTTGAAAATTACTAAACCGACTGGGTATTCGTAAACTACTAACCTAAACTCTCTAACCATATGGGATAATAACAATTTGATACTGGAGGGTTGTAAATTTATGGTCAGCAATTGTTCAAAGTAAATACCATGTATTTGGCAGTGGAAGCAGTTGAAAGCCTATCGATTGCCTATCGGTACTCCCCATCAGCTAATTCAACCAATTTCCACTTAAAACCTACGACAACTATGATTTACTTAATTGCTATTTCTGTTTTTGTAGTGCCTTCGCCACATTTTTGGTTATGTCGTCCGTCTTTAGCAGTTTTAGGCCTGAATTTTGGAGGTGGTAGCTCAAAGTACCCACTTTTTATGAGCTTAATACCTATGCTACGATTAGCTTTCCCCCTGGAGCAACTTTCTCCTTAATTGCACCAATATTTTAGGTTTTTCCAACTAAAGTATTAACACATAGCACTCTATCGAAAGTCTGACCACTGATTCGAGCGAGTTCTGGCAGGGAGCACACCTCATACGTTAGATTATTAAAGCCTTTTCGATCCATATTTGTGGCTATATTGATTTATGAGGTCGTTGCCACACACTTTGTCTCTTTGTATTGATCGGCTACATAACTAATGCCTCCTCTCTAATCGCACTCAATCTCCAATATTCTTTCCTTGGCTAGCTTATGCTATCCAAAACCTGTAATTATAAAACTCTCTACCTGTCACCAACTGATCGAAAAGTTGGCACACATATACATTCTACTTGTATGGAGGCGGTAGTTTCAAGTAGATCCCTGACCTCTATTTCTCTGAGGCATATCCATAGCCAGTTTTATTTTGTTTGAGATTAGCTGTAAATATTCTGCCGACTAGCTGGACGTACGACCAAATTGATACAATAAGGTTTTAGAAGAAGATGGCAGTGTCGTAGAGGCACATGTAACGTAGTATGATGTACAATATCTGTTTGGTCCAGTTGAAATAATAGAGTATGAGGAGAATGGGAAACCCCGCATAGAAGTTTAACAGCACCAATCCCATCGCAGCAATCTTCACCAGATTTTTGAGTTGGTTCAGCGAGGAGGCAGCTGCCCTCCAAGCATGGTAAGTTTATTTTATTAGTGTCCACATCTTTTTTATCAGTTCAAACATTGTTTGAATATGCTACAAATTATGCCTACAGTTGCTGCGAGTTAAGTTGAACGACTAAATTGCCAATTGATAATTATTCATACAATTGAATTTGTAAGCAAATGGGAAGAATAGGCATAAACATCTTTATGGGAATGTTCCTTCCGATTCTGCTTGTGCTTCCATGCTATACCTACTACATGGCGACCATTGTGGAGAAAGTGGTGCCTCCCTTCCCACAGACAACTGTGACGAATACGGCATGTCCCTACCCACAGAATATACTATTCAGATTCGGGATGCTGACAGCTTCTTCCTTCTTCATACTTATCTACTTTACTGTCTTCAAGTGGCTGAACTATGAAATACGCAGAATCTAGTTCCCTGAAACTATTGCATCTTGGTAACCCAAACTTGCCTATTTTTCTATCCTAGCTTTCAGCGTAACGATTGGAACGATAGATTCTCTTGATACTGGCCCTCTGCACACCCCCTGCGCTGTCATATTTTTCGTAGTTATGTACTTTCTTACCCTCAAAATAACTTTTCGAATCAAGCGAATGAAGCACTGGGATCCCTCTGTAGTTACAGCTGAAAGCTGGTTCTTCAAGAAGGTCACATGTCTATATCTGTCGATTGTTTGGATCGGCTGTGCAATAGCTATTGTAAATACCCCTTCATCCAATGATCAGAACTCGATTATTGTCATTTTAGAATGGAATGAAGTGTTCGTAAACTTGCTATGGGTGTACTCTTTCCGAACTGACTTCAAGAAGGTCTACCTAACCGTTAAAAATAGGTCGAGTACATCACTTCCATCACCAGTTGATTGTTGACGATAAATTCATTATGCTTATCTATTTAATTCATTCTTGTTGTCTGTCATAAACTATTTAGACTTGGGAAAAAGAGCTAAAAATCAATTTTGCAATAGCTGAATAAAATGTTCAACGCATTTGTCTGCTTATTTTCCTTCCTGCATGAATACTTCGCCGTTAGCTGCGTTGCCAATCATCTTAGACACTCCCACTCCAAAAATATAAACGTATTGATCAAGGGCTACGTTTCTAGGCAGTGAGAAACTTTTGAACCCTCCACAAATTACCTTAGAAACCACGATGAATTCTTCTGGGTCGTCCCAATTAAACGATTTTAAATACTCTTCTATCTCTTAGCATGAGGCCCCTTGTTTTCCTCGGGACTGAATCGTTGTAGATTTAAGGGAAGGGTCGAATATTATCTTAGAATAGTTCATTGGGAGCCGGTTGTAGAGCTCCTGAGCGTAGGAGAGTACGCACACTCTGATGTGGATGATAACTGAGTTATCACCCCAGCCTACCATAACTTTATTATTGGCTTTTTCGTTGCCTTCTAGAATGAGCTTTTTGGTTTGATTGTTATAGAAAAACATTTTTAAGTGGGGTTATTAACATCTTCTCAGGTAGTAAAGCATCAGAACTGCTTTCCATATCGGATAACTAGACGGACTCAATTAATTTTTAAAGGTTAGGATTGTCGAAAGATCTGCATATTTTGCACAAATGGATTGGCAGACAAGTTGTAATTAGTTGAGGGTATTAATAGATATTTTATCAAGCGATCTATAATCAACAGCATTTTATGATCAATAGATCCATCATTCTGACCCTTGTTTTGGTCATTGCCCTACAGCAGAACTGTCCATCCTTCGACCCCAACTGTGCTACCTGCAACGCCACTCAGTGTTTGACTTGTAACACCGGTTGGATCATCATCTCTAACAACACTTGCCAGGCATGCAACCAAACCCTCACCAGCTGCACTCAATGCTCCAGCCAGAGCACCTGTACCACCTGCCAGGCAGGGTTCTACCTAAACACTAACAGCACCTGTTCTAGCTGCACAACTTATGATCCTAATTGTGCCACTTGCAACACTCAGTGCCAAACATGCATTTCAGGTTGGATTATCAACAGTTCGAGTCTATGCCAAACATGTAGCCAGACTCTGACGAATTGTACCCAATGTTCAAGTCAGTCGGTCTGCACTGCCTGCCAATCAGGATTCTACATCAATACCAATACCACTTGCTCTAGCTGCACATCTTATGATCCTAATTGTGCTACCTGCAGCACTACCCAATGTCAAACCTGTAACTCAGGTTGGGTAATCAACTTATCAAACCTGTGTTCAACATGTAATCAGACGATGCTCAACTGTATCCAGTGCACCAGCCAGACCACTTGTACAGCCTGCTCGTCCGGGTTCTTGATAAATGCCAACAACACCTGTTCAACTTGTGCTAGTTTCATGAATAACTGTTCAACATGCTCCAGTACAACTACCTGTACAACATGCCAAGTTGGGTACTACCTCAACAGTTCAAACTCCAGCATATGTATTCTATGCTCAAGTCAAATTTCAGGATGTCTCAACTGCACTAACAACGGAGCAACCTGTGCAGTATGTATTCCAGGATACTATCTAAAAGATAATGTATGTACCCTCTGTTCGTCAGTCATCACCAACTGTTCACTTTGCCTAACTCCAGCTGCCTGTACAGCCTGTACTCCTACCTACTACCTCAACCCAACCAATTTGACGCAATGCCTATTATGTTCCAACGCTATTGTGAACTGTTCAGTATGCTCCAACTCCACCAACTGTACGATTTGTACTGCAGGATACTACGTAAGCCCCACAAACTTCACACAGTGTCTTACCTGTTCTATCATCACCAACTGTACCGCTTGTACTTCGGCGACTAACTGTACAACTTGTGTTGCAGGTTACTATGTTAGTCCAACTAACACTACTCTATGTGTAGCCTGTTCAATAAACAACTGTCTTACTTGTGTGTCTGCTGCAGTCTGTACAAGTTGTTCCTCTGGATTTTTCGTCAACCCTTCGAACCCTTCCATATGCTCAAGCTGTTCGGTTATTACAGGGTGTGTAGCATGCAGCTCAGCTACTACCTGCACAGGTTGCCAGGGAGGCTTCTATCTAAGTGGCTCCCAATGCCTTACTTGCTCATCAGCTATGAGTAACTGTGCAGCATGCACCTCATCATCAGTATGCACTTCATGCACATCTGGAAACTTTGTTAATCCAGCCAATAATTCCCAATGCTTGGGTTGTTCATCATTGATTACAGGGTGTACTACGTGTACATCGGCAACTGTATGTACTGCTTGTATTGGTGGATACTTCCTTAACTCCAATTCCCAATGTGCTTTGTGTTCATCAGTAATGCCAAATTGTGTTACATGTAGTGCCTCCAACGTTTGTACAGCATGTTCTACAAACAGTTATGCAGTAAACGCTTCACAGTGCAATTTATGTACAACAACCATGCCGAACTGTGCTACGTGCACTGCTTCCAATGTATGCACTAGTTGCAATTCTGGAAGTTATGCAGCCAACGCCTCTACATGTACTTCCTGCTCCACAACCATGACAAACTGTTCATCATGCTCATCAGGATCTATTTGTAGTACCTGTAATCCTGACTCCTACCTCAACACTACCAATAGTTCGCAGTGCCTCTGGTGTTCCTCAACGATGCCTGGCTGCTTCTCCTGCAATTCACCCAACATCTGCATTTCTTGCAATATTGGAAATTATCTCAACCCATCCAACTCCTCCCAATGCTTGTCCTGCTCAGCCACCATGCCAAACTGTGCTTCATGTTCAGCTTCCTCTGTTTGTAGTGCATGTGCTCTAGGATATTTTATCAACTCTTCAAATACTAGTCAGTGCCTATCCTGTTCAGCTTCCATGCCTAACTGTGCCTCATGCAACTCTGCAAATAACTGTTTGGCTTGTGTGAATAATGCCTATCCCAGCTCAAACTCCACAACCTCCATCTGTACTTTGTGCTCCAATACTCTGTCTGGTTGTTCGACTTGCACGGGTCCTTCCACTTGCACTCAGTGTATGGCTTTCTATTACATGAACCTTACCGTTAATTCTTCTACTTGTAACCTCTGTTCAAACACTATCTATGGGTGTAATACTTGTGCGGCAGGTGGAGCCAACGCAACCAATGTGACCTGCAATGTATGTCAGAGCGGTTACGGACTGCTTTCTAACTTCACGTGTTTCCACTGCGGGTCAATAGCATGGTGTACAGCATGCAAAGGTTCACAATGTACCCAGTGTCAGAATGGGTATGTAGTGATAAACAATCAGTGTCAGACAGCACCTTCCTCAGTAGGGATGTATGTTGGTATTGGAATTGGGGCAGCGTACGTGGCGTTAGTGATTGTAGTGGTGGGGCTAGAGTTGTGTGGAATGGGCACCAAAAATCCAGATCTGTAACGAGGTTGATGATTATACATATAGATTAAAGTTAAACCCAAGAAGGTTTTTAGTCATATTGCCTTTAGAATATAAGTTCTGCGCATACTTGCTTAGAAGGACCTTTCTAAGGTTCGAAGCTGCTTTAGTTTTGTTTTTATTCGAGGACTACTTTACATTTAAATTTTGAGCTTATTTATTTATTATCGCCTTGTAACGAACTATCAATAATTAATATGTATGTATAATCACGCCTGGTCAGGCGGGGGTGTGTGCCTTATCGTTGGTTTTTCCTTAAATTTGGTTCTGGTTCGCCCACCACTACGCATCTCCTTAGTTAATGGGTACCATTCGAGGCGGAGTTCCATCAACGTCCCGAAGCGGGTCAGTTAGGTCAGCGACGATCTTTCTAAATTTAAATTTTTGTCAGTTAAAAACTGTTTTTGTTTGTTTTGATTGTTTGTTTTGTTTGCATTTGTTGGTGTTTTGAGTTTTTAGGTTTTTGGTGTTTTGTTGTGTGTTTGTTCATTTGTGTTTGTTTGTTTGTGTTTTTTGGTGAGGAGTTACGGACTATAGATACTGACGTGGTCGCCTACTCCACGCAGGGGCCTTGATGTCCGCCAGTTACCTCAATCAATAATATATTATCAACAAATTGGAGAAGTTACGATAACTGTTAATAGTAATTCAACCAGTGATAAAGTATTTGTTTAAATGATTGTAATCGAGTGTAAGTGAATTTTAAACATGTAAAATGTACAATTTAATACCTTGAAAG